>BLKR01001485.1:0-283026 GCA_011170035.1 Teleogryllus occipitalis
GAGTGATGGCAATTAAAAATGATGTATTAAGTTTTTGTTCGTTTTTCTTAGAAAATAGCATCTATGTCCTCAGCAAAAACAGCGTTTTTCCTTTCTAAAGTACAATATTTTGTAACAAAAAGAACTCTTCCCAGTTTTTTTGTAAGATTGTTACTATAGGCATATTAAAAAATGATGAGTTCGCAATACCATTTTTGACTTAAAAATATAGGTAAATGCGCAAAGTAGTAAAGTGTCAAATTGTAGGCTCTCAACAGAGCAGAATTGGATTGCACTTTGTTTTACAGAAAGCTAATTCAACAGTTGAGTACTCGAGCCTGAGAGTGTCGTGTTTCGAACGTTTTCAGAGCTCCTTTAACGGTGCATGCATTTTTCAACTCGGTGTTATTTCGGAGAACGGTGCGAATCTCGGAACAGTTCCGAATAGCTCTTCCGTTATTTTCCCCTCCAGCCGCCGTGTCCGCCGACGCCCTGTCGCACAGCGCAGCCAGGCGCACGCGCGGAAGGCAGTGCAGACGGTGGCAGTGGGGGCGGGGAAGGGCGGAGGGGCCGGGGCGGAGCGGTGCGAAGAAGCGGGGCGGGTGAAGAGGTGCGGAGCGGGGCGGAGAGACGCGCGGTGAGGCGGAGAGGGGCGGGGCGGGGTGGAATGGGCACGTAGCTGGGTGGCTGGGCGGCGGGGGTGCGGGGAGAACGGCGGAGACGAAGGCGGCGCGGGGAGAGGAGCGAAGGCAGGTGCGACTGCGGGGGCGGGAAAGCGCAGGGTGCACCACGAAGCCCTCCCCTTCCAAAGCGACTGACGGAGAGAAAAGCGCAACACTACACGCTAAGTGCACTCGTCTGTGTTTCTCTCCGGGAAGAGCACTCGCAAGGGTGAAGCATATCCAAAGTGGTTTGTGCCACATACTCCCCGTGTATGTTCTAAGAACATTAAAAGTTCAAATTCATTGGCTGTTACGATAAAAACTACCAATACATAGCTCGGTTGTAAGCAGCACATTTTGCTAAGGAGAGGGCTTTGCTCTTTACGGCTTTTTAGCCGATCTTTGTTTTCAGTCCCAACAGGATGGCTAGTAATGATGACATTGTAAGCAAACTTCAACGTTATAGCTAGTTAAATAATTTGATATTCAATGGCGATTCCATTATCCAAGGTGATCACATTGAAGACGTTTACGAGTAATAAATTATTTTTGAGTAAAGATCAATCTCAGTGATTGGAAAAATAACTATAAAATTGTTAAGTGCCATGATCAAGTTTCGAAAGAAAATTCCGTTTAGAGAATTCTGCTCACCTGGTTACTTCGTTACCTGCTCGTTGTGTTGATTAGTATTTGTGTTTTAATAAACGTTTTGTTTACCTTGCTATTACTTTGGTCTGGGGTATCTAAGCACTAATACTGAGTTATTAGTTGAGCCGGTTTCGTCTTCATAAAAACATTTTTTGAAATGTGGTGTTGGCGAGAAACGTTGAAGTGGGCTTGAAAAGTAAGAAATGAGGTACTAAATAGAACTGGAGAAAACGGATGATTAACTCACCACTAGGCGCAATATTTTATATTCTAGTGAAGGGTTGAATTAGACACCGACGTTAAAGTAATATAATTTCTGCCACTTATGCATCATTAAAATTAACAAAGAAATAAGCTAAGAAAATGTAGGCTTAAACTTCATTCAGGTAGAACAAAGTTCTAAAACCTATTAACAATGCAATTTTTTCTCTCAGAAATTTATATTTTGAATTAAATATCACTTCCATATTGTTTTATGATTGTCCTTGTAGCCACTCAATAATTTTCTATACAACGACGGCCTTAATTTTCAGGTCAACACGGAGCGTCACAGCTCCATTTCTGAGTAAAAGTGGTACAAGAACTCTGTACCCCAACCTTTATTGGGTGATCCGAAGTCGCAAGAAAATGGTTGATTTAGATTCTGTAATGTGTACGCAACGGAAGTACACGGGCAATGAACATTTTTGGAATAAATCTCAGACGAAAAATTAATAAAATAAATGAAATAAACAAAATAAAGAAAAAATAAAGGTCACCCTGGATGGCCGAATCCGTTTTAACACGTCCGACCTTGAAGTTTGTCCCAAGGCCCCAAGGATTCAGTTCATTCCTAGTCAAGGGAGTCCGTCTCTTGTCTGTCATGTGTTTTCTCTCACAAAGGGCCTTCTCCCTACTGATCTCACTTTCGAGGAACCGTCATGTGGGCTAGATTCGCCTTATTGGAGAGTCGGGGGGGTGAGTCTTCGACTGAAAACAGCCCGAAAAAGAAGAGAGAAGAAGAATTAGAAGAATAAAGAATAAATGAAGAATTGAGATGTAAAACATGTCACCGGGAAACTAGAAACAAACGCAAGTAAATATTGTTGTTTAAGTGGATTACATAAAAATGTCAAGAAACGGGATAATATATTGGTCATGCATTCAAGGATTTAAAGATAACACTGCATAACACTGCAACTGAAACCAAAAAAATCTAGTATGACAAAACAACAAAATTGTAGGTGTACATGTTTTACTCAGGCGGTGTTTCACCTCCTTCGGAACATGAGACCCAACGCCGACCTACACAGCAGTATTTGAAGTTTCCCACAGCAGCTGTCTTCTCATTGGTGCACCGATCCAGCGTGGACAAGATCTAAGCTCTCAACTGGCCTCCCGACATATGTGATGCGAGAAAGTGTGTGTATGTCAGTGGGCAGGAAGGGGGCAAGAATGTGGAATGAAATACTACTCCAGCGATTCCACATCCCGGACCCTGAACCGTAAGATTCAGGGTTCCTTGCTCCTACGGCCATTCACGTTACATTGCCTCTGCTACTCTGATCTAGTGCATGTAAATGTAAAGGTGTGTCTAAGGGGATATGAGGGGCCACGGATAGAAAGATCGCGCACGACCAGTAGCCCGTTTGTTAAGATACTGCTCCGGATTTGCCTGAAAAGCGAAGAAAACACTGAATACGTTCGATCAGAGCAGCCGGCCGCTGGAATTCTCCTTCAGACAGTGAAGTCCCCCGCTGCAATCCTCCACCGTGGGCACTCGAACCCTAGGACCTCCCGGCCGCAGACACTGCAAAGACAGCGACAATGCTGTCGCAGAGCTATCGCAGCCGCCGGTGGAGCGTGGGCGAGGCACGCGGTGAGCCGGGCGTTGTGGCAAACGATGTGCTACGCAGTGTGGCGCGGCGCGCGGTGCGGGGCGCCGTTAGCGCTGCCGTTAGGTGCGGGCGGGCCCGCGTCGCCCAGCGGCGGCGGCGGCGGCGGAGGCACGGCGCTTGGCCTCGGCCGCGGAAGCGCCGACTGCGCCCCGCCCTCAGCGCCGCCCCCGCCCCGCGCCGCGCCCGGAAGCAGCGGCGGCGGCGGCGGAGCCCGCCCCACGCGACGCCGACCGGCCGGAAAAGAACGGGGCGCGTGCTCCCGGACGGGTTGGCGCTAGCGGGAGCACCAGACAGAACGGCGCCGAATAGGGCTGCTCCTTCCGTATCTTGGGGATCACCAACTGACGATTGGATAGCCGTCGCCGGGAGAAGCGAGCTTTGATGCAACAAGAATTGAACGTGTCAGTGACAATGTCAGGTGTCAACAACAATGCCAGGTGTCAATAACAATGTCGGGTGTCAACAACAATGTCAGGTGTCAACAACAATGTCGGGTGTCAATAACAATGTCAGGTGTCAATAACAATGTCAGGTGTCAACAAAAATGTCAGACGTCAACAACAATGTCAGGTGTCAATAACAATGTCGGTGTGTCAACAACGTCAGGTGTCAATAACAAGATCAGGTGTCACTGACAGTACCAGGCGGGGTGCTAGGAATTTGCCTCATGGACTGAACATCAGCGAGGTTGTGACACCTGCCGTGATCGAATACTTCGTGTGACTTCTCTTATCTTTTCATCCGTGGTTTTCCTGATTTATTCCAGACGAATATCTGAATAGTACCCCCATACAACAGGCCACAAACTCCTAGTGATCTTTCTCTTTCAATCATTTTCCACAATTCGGATTGGGACGCCGAACGTCCTGCACCTTTGCTCGTATAACCGGAATACGATGGCAAGGAAGCACGAACATTATTAGAGACCGGAAAAATATGTAGCATGAAACGGCAAAATATGTTCATCAATATGTAATGAAAACAGTAAGAATATGTAATAAATAATTCAAATCAGATATAATATGTAATATAATACACAAATTATGAAACACATTAACCTAATTCGAAATTACATTTATCAAAATTTTTCTAAAAAAAAATTAAAAATAATACAAAAACGTTTTAAAAAGGATTTGTAAAGCACAACTTGATTAACGTTTTGCAATTTACAACTTTCCCGTCAGTAATAAAAGCTTCTTTTGCCGTCAAGGACCATAGTTTAGCAGCCAAAGAAGACGGAATAGAAGCCCTCGTACAAAGTGGCGATGAAAGATGCGTAAGGTAGCCGAGAGCTTTGTTCAGCTCTGCTTGGAGATGCACAATGATATCACAGTTAAATGTGTAATTTTGTTCCCGAGAGTGCCATTCAGGTTTTCGAAAATATCGATTCTAATAAAGGCGTAATTTTTTAACGAATTATACAGTGTCCTTCATGTTATTCTGCATTCTGCATTTTGTCTTTTTCAATTCTTCTGTTGTCGGGATTTCGTTATATTTTATTCTCCATTATCTATAATCTATATTAAGAATTTGCAATGCGGGCAAAAATTAAGAAACAAACAAAAAACTATGCAGGCATGTGAAACTCGTTTAACATCCAGTTACTCGGGAAAATCCCAAAACAATATCAGTTTCGATTTTGACTGAAAATAATAAATATTTGTGTTTTATTCCGCCAAATTATACTCAGCGTACCGGCTAGATTCTCATGTTTTACAGTATTCGTTTTGGCTGATACTTGCAAAATATTTTATTTGCGTAGAGTCATCGATATTATTTTATTTGTTGTTCTTGAGAAGTGTGGGTGCTACGTTTCGGAAAACCATTTTGCGTGTTTTTCTGTAGCAGCATTTTTCCTGTTGCAGGCCACTAGAACTAATACAAAATAGAAGTCGCTGAATAACATTTCAGTTAGGAGCAAATTATCTTTATTATAACATTACCGTTGACAGCTAAAACGAAAAAACACCAGGATCATGATCATCTTATCATCATGATCATCTAAAATAACTAAAACTGATTTTACTACTAAAATAACTTTTTAATACTGAAATAACTAAACCTATTTTTTTACAGTTATTTTTTCTAAATGTCGACTTTTAGGAATTCAATACTCTAGTACAATGAAGTATAAAGTAAATAGAGTTCGCGGTCATTTTTAGGCGTGTGCTAATTGGCTTTCGGCGTTATTGTTAAAAGATGCACTCGCAATCGTCTGATTGCCCGAGGTAGAACTAATGTCATACCCTAACAACATCAAAGTGCAAAGTGCTGTACACATCCGTACTACAAAGTGAAGCTGCCTACACTTGAGACCCACTAATGCTAGAGTGCTTGCTACATCGCCTCTTCCGGGAAACTATTGTTATAAGTTGGAGAAAGCTACACTTTCGTCCGTTAGCACATCTGACGCCAAACTGATTTTCCCACGATGCATCAATGATCTGCATCGTGTATCTTTCCGTACGCGAGCTATAATTAACAGAGCGGGATCTCTGAAATCCTAATGTACGGGCAGAGAGTTAATTTGAGTTAGTAGTCTGTTTTATGAGCTGTTCGCTTCGCCCGGCATTCCGCTGTTAGTGTACAGTTTCTCTGTTGCGTATTGCAGTTTCGTCTACTATGATACTTTGAACACCGAACAAGCAAGTTTTGAGCACGCTTTGTTTTCTTTCCTGTGCCCTTTCGTTTCCTTGGAGTTACTGGTTTCATTTTTGCATTCTGCGCGTTTCCATTTACGTTTGCAGAGAAATTTGTTTGCAGCTGTTTAAAGGGTAAACAGATGTATGTCACACGCACATACAACGAAGCTGATGTTCCACTAGGTCTTTCTTTCTACGCATTTCCTTTCCCCGGACTCTCTGACTGGAATATTGGAGTAATCTACAAGAAAAGGAGATTTTACAATTTGTAACCAGATTAACGAAAACCATTTTTGCAAAGGGTAAATTATCACACATGTAAAATTCTAAAAAAAAAAAATTATACTTTTTCGGTAATATTCAAATTATTCAACAATATTTCAGAATTGCTGACATTTTGTTCAAAATTTGTTTTGTAGAAACAAAGCGTGTATTACCTAGTGATATACGTGGCCAAAGGAGAGGTAAAGTCGTTCTTGAAATAGATGGTTTGAGGTAAGTTTATTGATGGGAATTGTGGTGTTATAGCCAAGGTATTACTTTCGGTGAAGCACTTGCTTGTCAGAAACAACAAGCTAACAAACGCTTATCCATCTTAGAAGATGAATATTCGAACGTCTGGTATGAATACCGCGAATTTCTAATTATTCTAGCTCTTAAACTTTCCTTCCCCGCCATACGTACGACTTCTGTCCCGTACTTTCTCAGTACTGAATTCTATTTCGCCAGGAAATTAGGAGAACTTGAATTTGATTTATTTATTTATTTATTTATTTATTTACGTCAAAAAACAGTTAAAAACTGCGTATGACGGGCTATGGGGAAAAGTGTATTGTGTGCACATTTTCAAAATTCTGTGATCCCTACACTAAATCATATACTACTTAAGTTTTGAATTTTGAAAGGGAGAAAAAAAACAAAAAAACTCCCATGTAATAAAATCGATTTTCAAGGATAAATAAGCAATAAATTTTGAATTTTGAAAGGGAGAAAAAACAAAACAAAAAAACTCCCATGTAATAAAATCGATTTTCAAGGATAAATAAGCAATAAATTTTGAATTTTGAAAGGGAGAAAAAAAAAACAAAAAAACTCCCATGTAATAAAATCGATTTTCAAGGATAAATAAGCAATAAATTTTGGCTCTTATTACTTCCTGCCGCGACAACGTGGAAAAGATAATTTGAATAATTGTATTTCCCACTGAATTCTAGAAGACGTGCACAGAAAATGAAGTTACATTTATGTCCAGAAGCTAAACAAGGGGCCATCTCAGCATTTGCTCAATGGATCAGGGAAACTGGACGAAAAACCTGATCGAGATGGGGGTCATTGACCCGGAAGCTGTTACAATAGTTGTTACAGGTTGTTTATACTCATTTATACAGTCCAAATGGTAATTAATGCATTATGTATCATTGTTGAAATTAATGTTACTTTTCTTGTGATGCTCAGTATAGTCTCTAATTGTATAGAAACAGTTATGCAGCAGAAACGATTTCACTTGGGATTTAAACTTTTCTATTGAATTTAATCGTTTAATGTCATCTGGCAAAGCGTTGTAAAATAATGTACATGTATTGTATGTGAATTTTTTGTAATGAGCTGTTGATACTGTCACCTGATGAATATGATTTCTACGTCGAGTGTTATAGTAATAGACTTCGGCATTTTCTGAAAATATATTCCTGCCCTTAAGCAAGTCATTTTTTACAAAAACCACTGATTCGTAAATAAAAAGGCACGGTAATGGTAGAATTCCTAGATTAATGAAGATAGGCTTACAAGAATCACGTGGGTGGGATTTGGTTATTATTCGTACAATTCTTTTTTGTAATCTAAAAGTCTGGGAGCTATAAGATGTATTTCCCCAGAATATTATGCCATATCTCAGGCGGGAATGAACATTCGCGAAGTATACACAACGAGCAGTATGAAGGTTGACTGAATTTGCAAGAATTCTGAACGCGTAGCATAATGAACTTAATTTTGTGTTCAATTCATTTAAATGGACGTTCCATTGAAGGTTTGACTGAATTGAGAGACCTAAAAATTTTGTTGCCTTAACATCAGTCAATGGTACATTGTTCATTTTCAATGGAGCACAGAATTGTTTATTTGAAATGGAAAACTGCATTAAAACCGTTTTCTTTTCGTTTACTATTAATTTGTTATTTCGGAACCAATTTGAAACATCTGATATTGTACTATTTACGGTTTCTTTATTGCAAAGGATGTTCGTATCATCCGCAAAGAAAATCGTTCTTCCGTTTCGAATCGTCGAGGGCATATCGTTTACGTAAAGAAGGAACAGAATAGGGCCTAAAATCGATTCTTGAGGAACTCCACATGCAACGGGCAAAGAGTCGGAAAGGTGCGTACGTAATGTTCCATCATTCCAGTAAGGTATTTCAACTTTCTGAGATCGTTGTTTAAGGTACGAACATAACCAATCTAGAGCAATACCACGGATTCCATATGAAGGTAATTTGAAAGTAAAATGTCATGATCAATGATGTCAAAAGCTTTTGAGAGATCTAAAAATAATCCAATAGGTGCCTCGTTTTGATCTAATGATGAGGCGACATCTTTAAGAAAAGAAAATATAGCTGTTTCCGTTGATTTTGATTTTCTAAATCCGTGTTGGCAATCTGAAAGCGCGTCGTGTTTAGTGAGAAAGGTTTCCATTCGTACGTAAAAAAGTCTCTAATATTTTTGAAAAAACTGATAGAAGAGAGATGGGCCGATAATTTTGAATTTCATTTTTGTTGCCTTTTTTGAAGAGCGGCTTAATTTTAGCTGTTTTGAAAATATCTGGAAACGTTCCAGTGCATAAAGATGCATTAAATATATGAGTTAACGGGTGTATAATGGCATACGCACAAGTCTTTAACAAAGAATCTGGGAATTCATCTAAACCGGACGAATATTTATTTTTTAGTTTACCGATTATTTTGAGAATTTCATAGGAAGAAGTTTCGGAAACGAACATTGTGTCTAAAATTTTGGGTGCACTGTCTGTTTTTGAATTTTGTGCCTGAAGACCGTTAGTGAGATCGGCAGCAATTCTCGAAAAGTATTGGTTAAAGAGACTAGCCACTGTTGCCGGATCGTTGACATTTATATCGTTATATTTTAAAACAACATTCTCTACGGGTTTTCTAGTTGATTTGGTAGTATTTTTTATTATATTCCATATTGATTTTGTTTTATTATTTGAGTTCAAAATATCCTGATCGTTTTTCATGATTTTTGCCTGCCTTATGACTTTTCGTAACAATGTTTTGTATTTTTTAAAGTAGGTAAGGAAATCTTGAGATACGTCATGACGTTTAGAAATGAAAGAAAGAATTCGCTTGTTTTTACAAGATGTCCTAATCCCTTGTGTTATCCAAGAATTGCTTTTCCGTGAAATATTCAATTTTCGTTTTTGAAGAGGAAAGCAAGTGTTAAAATGAATTGAAAGAGTTGAAAAAAAATAATTATGTTTGTCGTTTGTATCAACAGTATTATAAACCGCTTCCCATGACTCCTGCATCAATAAATCAATGAATAATTTAATTTTACTTTTAGTAAACAATCTAGTCATACGTGTATTATTTATTGTGTCAGTGATCGCATTTCTTATAATGGTAAGAATTTGTGCATCGTAGTCACTGTATCCTAAATCTTTTGTTTCAACTTCATATCGAGTAGTAGTTTTGTTAATTATAATTTGATCAATTGCCTTCATCGAATTTTGTGTGATCTGTGTAGGTACATTAATTGTAATGTCTAAATTGAAGGAATTAATTAAATTGAGAAACTTTTCTTTCTCGCAAGATTCGACCAGAAAATCAATGTTAAAATCTCCGCATACAACAATGGATTCAAAAGAGCGATTGCTGACTTTGTTAAGTGTTATCTCCAGGTTTTCTAAGAACAAAATATAATCTGCAGTTCTCTTTGTTGGAGGTCTGTAAATGCAAAGTATTATCACTTTTAGTGAAGTAAGATGTACAATAGAAATTTCGAAAATATTTTCAATGGAATACACATTTAATTCTGCCAAGGGGATAGAATCAATATTATTTCTAACGTAAATACAAGAACCACCATACGTAGGACCTTTATGCGATTCTCTCTCTCTACAATAAAAGCCTGCGAGGTAAAAGTTCGGAATTTGGAAAATGCTAAGTTCATTAGGAGATAACCAATGTTCTGTAAAGCAAAGAACGTCCGTTTGATTTAGATCGCTCTGTAGAGCTGCCTCGATAAACTCAGTTTTATTTGAGAGGGACTGAACATTATGGTGAAGAATGTTTATTTTTTGCAAGTACCTACACGAATGTTTTTCTGCTGCATCTGACTGTAGTTGCTATATATTTACTCCATTTTTACCTCGAGTGCGTGGTCGAAGGTTGTAGTGTGTCCGGGCAGTGACAGGTTGTGAGGAAGATGGGGCATCAGATGAAGACGAAGTGGTAGTGGGAATGGGAGAAACGGGAGTAGGTTCAGAGGAAGAGGCAACAGGGTTCGAAATAAGGGTGGGGGTGGAGAACGTAAGGAAGGCGAAAGGGACGGATTTTTGGCAGGAGACTGCGTAGGACTGGAGTTGATGATGTATTGTGCAAGTTTGTTACCGACTGCATGTTTTCCAGCAAGGTTCATGTGAAGACCATGCCGGGTGAAGTGTTTTGCTGAGAGGAAATTCATTTCAAAAAGTGTGACATTTGTTTCTCTCAGCTGCAGTTTCAATTGTTGGTTTGCGTGCTTAATCTCGCTGCATAGTGTTGGTCTGTTGTACCAGAAGGGCAGAGTCAAGACTACAATGTTAGTATTTTGGGCGGCACATTGTAATTTGTTAACATGTTGTTCAGGTGTAAAGTTACCGCCCAAGTTAATGTCATTCTGCCCTCCTATGATAATGACTGTGTCCTGATTGGTCATTGTTTTCGTGTGAGTGTCCAATTCTGCAGTCACATCTGCAAACCTCCCGTTAGGTTTAAAAATAGATGAGACTGAGAAATTGGAGGGTAACTTCCTACTGAGAATGGAGGAAAGATGGCGGCCATGACTGTCAGCTAAAATAAGTACCTGTTTTTTAGGCTCAGTAGGAATGTCTTTGTTTTCAAGTGAGCTAGGATGCGCAGCTTTACGTGTTTTGGTTTTGACGCGCTTCCTAGCCTGTTTGCGTTGGTTTGTGCATGTATTTGTCGATGGTAGAGAAGGGTGGTGAGGATCAGGAAGACGAGGAAAATCTGTTTCATAATCTAAAACACTAAATTTGTTTTGAGTTGTGACTGGATGCGGTGTCTGTGTCTTTTGTACAGTCACGGGTGTACGGTTGGTATTATTCGCAGTGTTGCCGACTTGTACCCAACCGTCTGTGTAGAGAACGACCTCTTCCAACCTTCGGATATGTTGATCTAAATTATTGTTTATGTGTGTGAAGGCTTTCAGAAGGTCGGCTTTGAGAGTGTAGAGAGTAAAGAGAGTAGAACGAACAGTAGCCATGTCACGAATGCGTTTTAATGTACGTGATAAAAATTGAAATAAATACAAGAAAGCCCAGATAAGAGCAACAAAAACCTAGCTTTGTATTTTAAAAGTGTTAAATTGATGTGTATTAAATAAGTTAAAAATCAAGATTCAATGCAAAAACTAGAAGGTATGCTACGCAGAATTCTAATGGAGCTAGTACTTACGAAATTTGGCAATGTGGCTACGTAGAATTTCGTCAACTTAAGCTGCAACTGTTTAATACAATCAGTAGATTATACGTTACCGTAATTAGATAAAAGATAATATCTGAAAGTTTGTCTTCAATATATAGAATAAGATTTGAAACAAATTCACTTTGATACACTGTCCTCGTAACGTTCAAAAATTCGTTTAAAATTCGTAATCTGTTTGTCTTGGTTATAGCCAAAAAATCAGTTGAAATTATATTCTCAGATAACCTGCAACAAGTAATAAAAGCACTTAAAACACACTAGGCACTGTCAAATCGCTAAAAGTAGTATATATTCACAAAAAATGAAGAGCACAACCAGATGCGTCCGTCTCGTAAGATGGCGTCAACCAGTTGATTAGTGATTCCTGGGTCAACGACTGCTAAGGTCATTATTCCCGTAAATGTAGTGCATATATTTTGCTCGGGAGATGACGGGGATCTCGCCCAGCTGGATGGGGGAGATCGCCGACCTAGCGTCGGCTAGCTTTGTTTTCCCCAACCGGGTATTTCCCACCACCTGCACCGAGGCACCGCCACTACCGGGACAAGCTCTAAGCTTCCGACCGTCTCCCGGCATGTGTGGTAGTGTAGTACATGTTAGTATAAGTGTGTGTGTGTGTGTGTGTGTGTGTGTGTGTGTGTGTGTGTGTCTAAAGGATGAGGATAAGACAAGGAAGAGGAAAAAAATATCGCGCGCGGTCCGTGGCCCGTTTGTTAGGGTACTGCTCCTGCATTTGCTTGGTATTGAACGGAGAAACCACGGGAAACTACCGATCAGAGCAGCCGGTCGCAAGAATTCTCCTCCAGACAGCGACTGAATTTGACCTAGCTATCTAGCTAGTGTCGAAAATCCTGCCACCGTCGGGTCACGAACCTAGGACCTCTCGGTCAGAAGCACTGCAGTGACATCAGTTGATGCCCTGAGCCACTTCTCCCGATGAGAATTTGGAGAACTGCACTATTTAAGAATTTTTTAAATTAACTTCTGGAGATTACTGTCTATATAAACATGTATGTCAGCTCTCCATGTAAATGTCGTGCATCTAAATTGTTAATTCGATTTTGGGCGAGACTATTTAAATAATGACAAAACTTTTTTAGAACATTTAAGCAATGAGATATTTGTATGAACTTTTACTGTTACCTAAAGAGAACCTCATGTCGATGAAGATTTTAATGACAATTGCTTTACGACACACTACCAATACAAGAGACAGGTCAACCGGACACTGAAGAAATTTTCCGTTCTTTGACACTGTCTGCTTAAAAACTGAATGAATAAAAAACCGTACTAAACATTCACCACTTCATGACCAATTAATCTTTAATTTAGAAGTTAATTCGACGAATCTTTAGTTCAAACGTTTTGATGACTAAAACTTAAGTTTTTAAGTTTAGTTGAGTAAAAGTTCAAAAGTTCATTTGGCCGAGCTGCCACGTCAGGTCAACAACACCTCATCACGAATACTACAATACATGGTCAAGGTGGTAGCGATATTTTCCCAGCGCTTTGTAATAAAGCCGAATGTAACGGATCTGATTCAGTTCGTGAGGTAGAGTGCCGGAGGCAACTGCCCGCTCCGTTGTGCATTGTGAAGGATTGTAGCACGGATGAAGGGAACCACTTTTACGCACCGTTGCATCTGCCCCTGCAAGTGTTCTTGACCTTTGGGAGCTACAGTTTTAGTATACCGTGCGTCGACCACACGACTTAAAGCAAATCCTGCGTAATGGCAGAAGTCGTGTGAATTTATGTTATCATTGGGTAAAAGTATTACATAAACTATTACAAATAGTCCGTGAACAAGAAAAGTGACACATCTAAAAACAATGTCATTTCACGGGGGAACGGTCTTAATCTGAGAGGAGCCGTTTATTTCGCGGCTAAAGAATAATTGCTTTGTTCCGTATACCCCGGATGAATAGTGAAATAACTTCATTTTTTAGTAAAATAAACTTTTAAAAATATATTTCTTTCTTTAACAAAAAAATGACAACTTTTGAAATGTCACTGTTCTTGGGCACCGACAATACGCGAAAATAATGTGTCTAATGTATATTTTAATACTACTCTGATTCAACAACAATATTATTTTATAGTAATGATGCATTAGTTCACGTTTGCCAAGTATCTCTTTCAGAAAACAATATTCCTGTAACAAAAATTGTTAAAGGCCGAACATTCTTTAAATTTTTTCTGTAAGTGTTATTAGGGTCGTTAATAACCCAGAGAGGTTGATTCGGCCATTCTTTTAAATAAAATAAAAAATGTAATTGTTAAGCTCTTATCTCGCTTTGAACCTCATTTCCAGGTTTTTAATCAGTCACTTTGATCGATCAAGCAAATGTTGAAATAGTTCATTACTTCTGGACTATATTTATTTATTTATTTATTTATTTAACGTCAAAAATCAGTTAAGTCTGTGTGGCGTACTATGAGGAGTAGAAGAATCTGTTCACTGTTTCTTGATCTCTCGTATCTCTACCATAACTCAAATAATAATCTATATATATAAAAGAAAGTCGTGTTAGTTACACTATTTATAACTCAAGAACGGCTGTACCGATTTGGCTGAAAATTGGTGAGCAGGAAGCTTAGAGCCAGGAGACGGACATGGGATACTGTTTATCCCGTTCGACAGCGTTCCTGTGTGAGAACGCACGTTTTTGCACGTTTTCGCACGTTTTCGCGTGATTTCGCATGTTAGCGGTCATTGTTGCCTGTTGTAACCCATTGTTGTAACGCCGCACTGATAACAGAAGGCGATAATGATAGCCGTCTTTCGTTCGCCGTTATATCTATACATAGTCGTGTTAGTTACACTATTTATAACTCAAGAACGGCTGTACCGATTTGGTGAGCAGGAAGCTTAGAGCCAGGAGACGGACATAGGATACTGTTTATCCCGTTCGACAGCGTTTCTGTGTGAGAACGCACGTTTTTGCACGTACGCAGTTCAACAAGGATAGTACAGTTTCTCACAGTGAGTGCGACGCGAGAAAAAGATGGGACCGGCTGTTAAGGCGGAACAGAGTTCGCCGGGTCAGCTAGTTAAATAATAAAAGTAAATTAAAACGTAGTTATCATCATCATCATCATCATCATCAAAATCAATGCATATTCTATTCCTCGATGCTTATTCCAAATAAAGAAGACCTTTTTTTGGGTGGTATTCTACACCGTCCATAATTAATTCTTCCATGTATTTAATTTTTACATACTCGTGCTAGGATGCGAAATATTTCCATTCTCCGTAGATAAGCACAATACACGCAAATTTCGTGCAGACCAGAGTTCTCACAGATTTTGAGTTTCTATTCTAATCCTACAATGTACAGTCCGCTAATACCATTGGCAATTTCATTTCACCTGGCTCCATTTTCTTCCCTTGCGTAAGTGTTATCATTGTCTGTGCAATTAATAAGATTATCTACGTTGTATTTCCGCAGATTTTTGAATGGCCACTTACTCTCGTTTTTAGAACAATTGGGTCGTGATACTTGCCACGCAGAGACACACTGGCACTTAGAGATTCTAAGTAAGTGCCCATTATCCTAGCTGCACAGGAAACTTGAAAAAATTAGAAAATTTAAATTCACTAGAAAAGTAAACGGTCTTGCTATAAAGGAAAAATATTTGACAGCGCATATGATAACAAAACAAATAAACATTTAATTAGGACAGTCTTTATTATTATTGAATT
This sequence comes from Teleogryllus occipitalis, assembly GCA_011170035.1. NCBI lineage: Eukaryota > Metazoa > Arthropoda > Insecta > Orthoptera > Gryllidae > Teleogryllus > Teleogryllus occipitalis. The sequence goes on from BLKR01001485.1 coordinate 15,229, forward strand.
AGGAAGGTCTCTTGAATATTGCAAAGTTTGGAAAACAATAGGTTGATGAAAACAATTATACTTCTCCTCCATACGTCACATGAAATTTTGTTTCTTGTTTGAAAATAAATAAACAAGTAAGTCGTCGACTGTTCGCGATCGCTTATCTCAGTATCAAGGGAATGTTAATTATTTAGTATTTTAGGAACTTCATTAAGAGTTAATTAAGAACTTCATTAAGAACAATATATTATCGACTAAATTTATTTCTTCCCATATTGACAGGGAGTATTACTATGTTTTAAAACATGAGTATCATAAGGGTTTCTTGAAATAATTGTGGTTAGTAGAATTTTTTTTTAATAGATCGGCGGAAATTGGGGATTGTTTCACGCAGAAGATGAGTTTGACTGAATTTTACCAAAATATCTTCCATAACTCGTCTTCCTTACTCAGTGAGAGTTTTTAGAAAAGTTTTAGAAACGTTATAGGAAATCAATACGGAGAAAGTGAGACGAAGTGAAAAACAGTAAATCAAGAGTAGTCTACAGAGAAAAAAGAATTGAACATTAACTTCAGAAAAAGTGCGGTACAATGCAAGGCAGTGCAGTGCAGGGCAGTGGAAGTGTTTCTTTCTTCTTTTCCATTTCGCTCGTTATTATGGTTATGCTAATCTGCCTCATTTGCTAAGCTATTTTTATTATGCGTTGATAGTTTGTGTACTAATGAGTCTGTCATGTTTGGCATAGGTATTAATTACTTTGTACTGTACATAGTTGTATTGTGGTAAGTTTTATTTCTTATCTTTAGTCATTAGTGTGTGCATGTGAATGAATTATTGCGGTCATATATGTATCTGTGTTGATGTTTATGTGAATGTGAACGTTGAATGTTGATGTTTATGTGTGTGTGTGTTTATAAACAAATATGGTAGTATACTTGTATGCGTAAATGTCATTTCCATAACCCAGGTAGAGGACAAAATTTAGTTTATTGTAAATTTATTTATTCTGCTACCGAGAGTGCAATTGTAGAATGAAGTTTCTATCTATCGATCTAAATTTTAAATATTACATTGTCAATTATTTTCAAAACTTTTGAATAATCGTAACTTTTTTTTACCAACAAAGTTCGCTTTTTCGAAAGGTGACTAAATTGAAATATGTCATGACTCGGAAGATAATATAGCATATAATATTATATTGATGTTGGCAAAAGACGCCTACATTGTATTTATCTCGAAGCGGCACCACGATGGCGGTGATAGCACAGGAAAATTAGCTAGAAACGTAAATATAGTAAGTGGCGAAAGTGAGGTTTTAGGGATAGGAGAATAGGTACTCTAAATAATATCAGTGATGGTTTACATGCAGAAACACCATACGTATAGGTCAAAGACAAGAAATCCCCTTCTAAATTTCTGCGGGAACCTGGGTGATCCCAGAAACCCACACTGTTTTAAGATGATTAGATGTAAAAAACAAAATTACGCGTTTGGCACAAAGAACAAAATTTTGAAACAAGTTTTCATTTATGGGGTAGCCAAAAGCTATGGAATTTTTTCGAACTTTCCTTTTACTTTGCTTCTCCCCTTCCACTGACAAAATACCTTAAAGCCTAAGATCACTTCATTTCAAGTAATTGGTAGTAGGAAGTGCAATAACACAGCAGTAACAGGGTAGAGAATAAATCATCAGGTGTGGTAGAGGATAGCTGATTGGTTGATCCGTGGCAAAAAGAGAAATTAGGTCAAATAACAGAAAAATAATGAGTGCCAAATAGTAAATTTATATTATATTTACATTAAATGTACACTTTTGAGGATACGTTTTTAGATTTTTAAGTACCTTACCGAATATGCACAGTTCCAGATTGACGGACTTAAAAAAAGAGTCGTTTCTGATTTAATGAAATGAAATGTGCGCTAGACTAGCAATACTGAGGGTACAATGAATACTTTTATCGACATCATCTAAAACTAATGTGCATCAATCTGAGATAAATATATTTGCTTATGACGATTTTTACTTTTCGTATAGTTACACGCACATATGAATCAAATTGTAATGTAATAACTGTCGTAATATTCTCAGAGTAATTTCAACTAGCGACATAAAACAAAATAAAATTAAATTGGAGAACAGAGAGAATTAAATATAGGTACTTTGGATGTTTTGTTTATCAATTGTTGCTATCAATATCAATATTTTTGGCGGTGATGTTTAACAATTAAAACCAATACAATGAACCCGCTAGCACCGGGAAATTTTAAGAAAAAATTGAAAATTCAATAAACGGTGCAATTTCCACCGTTGAAAACCGTTATTAGAAAAATTCACAATTCAACAATTTCTCGAATAATAAAAGTGAAGACAAAAATATAAACAAAAATGTTATATTCCTACATTGTGCCGTTCTGTTTCGTATATTTTACATAACTCCGAGCTATATTACGGCATTGGAAAATATTAAGGGAGTTTCTTGTCTTATGACACTGAAACATTTTCTTGTAAGAATTACGTTTGATTAAAACGCAAAACACACTCACAAAAAAATAACATTTTACTCACACTTTTTGAATAGACAAATTATTAAATTAAAAAAAATATGTGTTATTTAACTTAGTAGTGTTTTATCTCTAAAAAAGTTTACATTTTCTCTAAGGATCACATTTATACTTCACTTTTCAAATATGATGGTAATTTTCTCTCTCTTTATTTCACTCACACTTATGCAAATGGCCCGAATAAAATAATTGGTTGATACTTGTACAAATCAGTCCTCGGTAGGATTCCAAGTCAGGTATATTTGAGCTTTGTGAATAGTGTGGATCAAAATGACACGGGGTTACACAAGTGGCAATTTCATTCTTACTTATGCGAACCCTAAGTTCGTTTATAATGCAAAACATTCTGAAAAATCAACACTTTTTTATTGTCACATGTTTTGTATGGAGAAAATATTATATTTTAAAAATATGTGCGTTATTTTTAAAGGCCGTTAGGTTTTATCACCTTCAAAAGTTACATACACATGGTGCACTTTAAAATACTACTTGTTTTCCCTCAGGAAATATGTTTTTGAATTGATTCAAATAACAAAAACCCGCGATGCCGGGAAATGTCTCTGGAAATGGAGGAATAATTTCAAAGCAAAATATATTTCCACCTAGTGGTCTTTATTATTGCAAAAAAGTGATTACGTTTTAATGCTTTATCAATAAAATAAATAAAAATATTAATAAAAACCATGCGGCAATTTCGACGTTATGTTTCGTATATTTTACATAAGTATTTTCGTGTATTTTGTATATTTTGCATTTTCATTTTTGAACCCAAAAGTGGGATCATTAGATTATAGAAAAACATGATTTAAGTATCGTCAAAAAGAGCAGTATTCCGTGCTTTCCTGATAATAATATTAGTTAAAATACGTGTATGGTTCTTGCTGTCACGATGATTTTAATGACATCAAGTGGGATGGATGGAATTTTCGAGACAAAATCTCTCGGCGGCACGTGTTATATCGATTCGAATGAATAAAAAAACAAAACAATTTCTCTTACTTTTGCAACTCATAGAGTCTAATTTACGCCCACGAGGGACGAAGTTGTATCTTAACGGACACCCTCACACACCAATACAAGGGCATGGACTCACCGCGCCGTGCAGAGGGCTTGTTCGAGCGCGCCCGGGCGACTTGACGGCAGCGGGGCGGGTGAGTGCGGCGAAGGCGACCACTCGGGCGTCAGCGAAGAAGACGATGTCAGCGGTGTCCACACGCGCGCAGCAACAGCAGCAGCAACAGCAGGAGCACGGCCCGTACCTCCGTCCCACAGCGCGCGCGCACGCCGACTGCCCGCGCGCGCAGCCAGGCACGGCGGCGGCGGCGGCGGCGCAGGAGGAGGCTCCGAGCACAGGAGAGCGACGGGCAACGCTCGCGGAGGAGGGGCGGCGGGATCCTAGGACACCGGAGCAGGAATTAATAACGCGAAGATTATCGACATGCTTTTTTATTTCTTTTATTCTTTTATTAGAATTGTAAATCGATTATATTCTTTCCGGCGTATCAGCGGCTATGATCTTTAAACCCGTAAATGCAGTCCATGATATGTCTCCTGAGATGGCGGTGTTCCCCACCAGAAGTTGGAGATTGTGTGCCGACCTAAACGTTTGCCTGCGCGGTTTTCACTCTCCAAGTATGGCCAACTTCGGGGCACCACCCCATCCGGGACAAGCTCTTAACTCCCGACAAGTGTGGTAGTGTAGTTCATGTAAGAGTAATTGTCTGTGTCTGTAAGGAAACAAAAGAAGATAAGGACGAGGAAAGGAAACATTGCGCGCGACCCGTGGCCCGTTTGTTATGGTACTGCTCCGGTACTCGACTGGACAATCCTCGGATAAAGCACAGAAAACTACCGACCAGAAAACCCGGCCGGTAGAATTGTCCTCCAAACAGCGGCTGAATTCCATGAAGCTATCTAGCCAATGTCCAAATCCATCTCGTCGGGGTTCGAATCCTAGGACGTACCGGTCAGAAACACTGTAGAGTCAATAGTTCTTCTGATTCTGTGCCGACCTAAACGTTAGCCTGCCTACTATCAGCGTGCCGACCGTACGTCTGCCACCTATTGGCAGAGATGGCTCAAGGCAACAACTAATTTGTCAATACTAAAGATACAAAAGAAAAAGTGAGAGTAAAAATGTGTTTTTGTGAGGGTGTTTGCAATCTAACGTAATTCTTACAAGAAAATGTTTCAAGACAAAAAACTTGTTCAATGATTTTCAACGCCCTAATATAGCTCCCACTTACGTTATATATACGCCTCAATTTACGAATATAACATTTCTGTTTAAATTTGTGTCATTACTCTTTTCATTCGAGAAATTGTTGAACATTTTTCTATTAACTGTTTTTACCGGTAAAAATTGCTACGCTTATTGAATTTTCAATTTTTTCTTAAAAAATCCTGGTGATAGCGTGTTCATTGGTCGTAAGAGACTTAGGACACGAAACCAAATTATTTGACCCATACCACTCGTTATAGCACCCAATCAGGAACTGTTTCGTCACGCAGAGTACATGTGGAACATACGCAATGCTTACGTGAACCTCTGAAGCCCAATTCACATTTCCATCTTTGTAAGAATTTGTAACAATACAGATATAATTGCGATATCAGATGCAGTGGCCAGCTGCGAATCAATGTAGTGGTTTTAATTGATAAAATCACACGCCAAAACAACGATTTTTAATTCTCTCTGTTCTCCAATTTAATTTTATTTTGTTTTATGTTGCTAGCTAAAATTACTCTGAGAATATTACGTTTGGGTACTACATTACAATGCAATTAATATGTACGTGCAACTATGCGAAAGGTAAAAATCGTCATGAGCAAAAGTATTTATCTCAAGTAGTCACAATTTTATTAAATAAAAAAAAAATTATATCCCCCAAACTGGAACTGTGCATCTTCGGTAAAGCAGTTAAAAGTCTGAAAATGTACTCTGAAAAGTGCCCATTTAATATAAATTTAATATAAATTTCCTATTTGGAACTCACAATTTTTCTATTATTTTGCCTAATTTCGTAGTTTGCACCGAATCATCCAATCGGCTATCTTCTACCACACCTGAATCACCATTCTCCACTGTTACTGCTGTGACATTACTCTTCCTACTACCAATTTGTTAAGTACAAAGGAAGGTCGCCGACCCGGTGGCCGAGATTGCTAAGGCAGTAGTGACGTAGTTATCTCGGACCGAAGGGTCGCGGGTTAGAGTCCCGCCTCGAGCATGGTTGTATTTGTTTTCGTTCTTTCACCCCTTATCATCACCATTTCGTTTCATCTTCATAGTTGTCATAAAGTTAACTCCAATGGGTCGCCTAGATGTTGATACGACATTAAATAACCAAAAAAAAGGAAGGTCGAAAAAATTACGTATTTTTTGGCAACGGCATAAATTAAAGATTTTTCCGAATTTTGTTTATTACATCTAATAATCTTATAAAAGTGTGGTATTTCGGGATCACCCGGGTTCCTACAAAAGTTTAGATCTGCTTAGACCAAAGGTAATTTCTTGTCTTCGACCTATATGTATGGTGTTCCTGAATGTAAACCCCCACTGATATTTTCTCTTCCTGTCTACGAAGTAGAGTGGGTCCAGGGACCGTCATTCAATTTTTCGGTATCAGGATACTAAAAAATGGATCGACAGTAAAAGTCTGTCCGTCTGTATGTGAAAAATAGTAGCGGCTAAACCGTTCAACCGATTTTCTCCAAAATTGATATTCCCCAATCGATCTGGTTGATGTTGCGACTCCTTGAATTTGAAACCGATATTTTCATTTTGGGAGTTACTTTACATGATTCCCCTGAAATATTTTCCAAATTTTCAAAAAAAGTCTCCTTGGCTTTTGATTAAATTTTGTTGTTGGATGGTGTGAAGTACTTGAGAATGTTGAGAATGGTGCAGGTCTGATTTTCGTTGAAAATCAAAGTTTTTGGAAAATTGCAAAAGATCAAAAAATTTTCGATCTTTCTACAAGTAAAACATTAAAGATAGAGATTTCTCCCCTAATTAAATCTGTTCCTTAATGATACATTTTGAAATAAAGTCATGTATATTTTTTCGAAAATTTGAGTTCTTTTCGCGTAATTTTGCATGAAAGTACGGGGGGAGAAAATGTGTGCTGTTTTCGCACCACTAGTGTAGAGCAACTACCCTACTACCTGGAAACATTCTATCATCCTCCCGATTCCCAAACCTAATAAGAATCATAGCATCCCCGATAACTACAGACCCATAAGCCTCCTCCCCACTTTAGCAAAAATATTCGAGAAATTAATTCTAACAAGATTAAACAACTATATTAAAAAAATTCACCTCATACCTTTCTACCAATTCGGATTCACTAATAAACTATCCACAGCACACCAACTGCTGCGTATTTCAGAAAATCTCCACTCCTCCTTTCAAAAAAAACAATATTCAATAGCAGTTTTCATGGACATCGCTAAAGCTTTCGACAGGGTATGGGATGAAGGCTTAATTTATAAAATTTTATCTATAGGCACCCCTATATACCCTTCCAAAATAATTAAAAGCTTTCTCACAAATAGAACTTTCTCAGTTTCAATAGAAAATCAAAATTCGAACCCCCGCCCTATCTCTGCCGGTTTACCTCAAGGATCACCTCTCTCTCCTCTACTCTATAACTTGTACACAGCCGATATGCCTACATCAAGATTAACAAACATAGCCCAGTTTGCAGATGATACCGTAATCTACATGTCCCACTCCTCAATTAATTACATAGCTAACGAAATCCAATCTCATTTAAATAAAATAGAAAACTGGGCAACGAAATGGAAGATTAAAATCAACCCCGCGAAATCTACAGCTAAAGTCTTCACCTTCAGACCTTATTCCTTCCCCATGCCATTTAAATTGAACAACAATACAATCCCTTGGACTCCTCACAACAATGCCGTTAAATACCTGGGTCTTCACATGGATACTACACTCAACTGGAAAATACACATTGATACAAAAGTCCAACAAGCCAAAGCCAAAATAATACAGCTAAAATCACTTATAAATAACAGTAAACTTTCACTAAATAACGGTATCACCTTATACAAAACCATCATTAGACCTCTTCTCCTGTACGCTTGTCCAATTTGGACAAATGCTGTCAGGTATAATATCAACAAAATTCAGGTTATTCAGAACAAATACCTAAGAACTATCACCCACGCCCCCTGGTTCATTTCCAATAAGCAATTACACCACGAACTTAATCTAAAACCCATCGCACATCACATAGCCTTTCTTGCCAATAACTTTTATTCTAATCTAACACTCATCAATCATGAAAGACATATAAATTTAGGAAAATATAATGAAAACCCAACTAGAATAAAAAACCGATATCCAGTTCATTCTTTTCTCAACATTTTTTCAAACCTCAGTAATTTTTAGAGGTGCTCGGTGAGTCCCCTCGTCAATTGTAGTTTAGAGTTAGTATATAAGAATTAGATATAAGTCAACCATACAAATGAAGAGTTTATTGTAAACTGAACTTTGTAAGTCAATCCTATACAAAATAAAAATTAAAAAAAAAAAGTGTAGAGCACATATTGCCTTATCCCTAAAACCTCACTTTCTTCACTTTAGCTTTACGTTTCTAGTTACTTTTCCTGTGCTATCACCGCCATCGTGGTGCTGCTTCGAGATAAACTGAACGTAGGCAAGTCTTTTGTCCATATTAATGTAATATTATATGCTATATTATCTTCTGAGTCATGATATATTTCAATTTTAGTTACCTCTCGAATAAGCGAACGTTGTAGATAAAAAATAGCTACGATTATTCAAAAGTATTGAAAATATTCGACAATGTAATATTTAATCGATAGAGAGATACATTCATAGATATAAACTTTATTATATTATTGGTTGACTCGTCAGAGGTTGCACCAATTTTCTCTTTTTGTACCTTTTCAAGTAGGATCCACAATCTCTATGTTCCTGATCTCCAAATGATATACAAAAGTTAGGATTTAAAATTCAAATTACGGACTGGTTCTCTTATTTTGTTCTTATTCCTTGTATGTTCCACAAAACCGTACGCTTAACGTGTTATCTAGATGAATGTTATTCATTGTTTAGGTATTTTGATTACATTGGTAAAAATTATTTTACTTTCTTGTGCGCTGCATAGTATCGTGACAATTATGTAACACAAAACATACAATACACAAAACAAACAAAGATAATTATGCCACAAAAATAGATGCCAAGGTTTTGACGATAACACACAATTTGGGGTTCCCTGTTACACTAAAAGCTGTTTTACTTTCACGTATTCTGTGTTTTTAGTGTACATAATGTGTATGTTACGGCTAATGTCCTCATCTGGCTAATTCGCGAATTCGAGAGTTTAAATGCTAAGCGAAATCTTTTCTGGAGCGTCAAGTGTTTCTATACAATTATAGCAATACTGGGATTCAAAACCGAAAATTATGTTTCACCTAATAGTGATGAAACTATATTACATTCCTTTTGTACTCTAAGACCCTAAAAGAGTACGTCAATTACAAGTGATGGAATGGGCATCCAGGTCAACAACCAACATTTTGATCAGGATTTTTGTGCAGGTTCCCTGATTCATTGAGCCAATGCTAATCTTTGCCATTGTTATGCTTCAGGACAGTAAATGAAGCTTTAGAATGCGCACGTTTTGTTGAGGCCTGCTTTTGCTAGTTGCGGAAAGATCAGGGCCGATATATGTTATTTTATCATCAACGCTACAAAATCAAATCGTAATTCGTTTTTCGATGCAAATAAATTTTCTATAACTCGAGATGAACAATTTATAGTTTTCAAGTCTGGCCGTCAACATTTGTTGATAATTCAACATTCATAATTCAACTAATGGAGAGGAATAAGAATTGAAAAGCTCAAGAAAATGTACGCAGATCATACTTCCCTCCCGTATGTTATACAGTTTCGACTATTGCTTCACGATAATTAAGTTTAATTAATTTGAAAAGAATATATTTCCTAAAAAATGGTAAAAACTGTATGTTTAACTCAAAGTAAGGCAGCATTTCAACATTTTCTCAAAGTATCCAAGAAAATTGATCGACATGGAAGTCATTGACTCTAAGCTGGTGATAAAAGTTATTCCATATTTTAGAAATATACAATTGAAATTAACTAATGGATCAGAGTTATAATAAAACAAGAATTATTTCGTATTTGACACTCCGGATATCCTCCAATTCAATACAAAATATATTTAGCAGAAAAAATTATTACAGTATTTCAACAGCGCTCTGTTACGGTATGACCTGTACTCAGGAGAGGCTAATGCAAGCAGTCGCTTCTATCAGCACCACCAAACACTATTAGGAAGCCAGTGACGTGTGGTGAAATTTGTTTTTAGGGAAGCAATTACATTTCAGATGGAAGATTTTTAATTATTCACATGGAGATGACAAATGGATAATTTAAACACTGAACCGATAAGCACGTGCGGAGCTCACCACACGCGCGCAGTGAGTCACGCCGTATGCAACTGGCAGATTGCTTCCAAAGGCGAGCTCAAGCGAATGAGCCCGTGCACGCCCAACCACAAGCGACAGCATATCTCCTGATCACAGCATTCCCTATGAGACGCTGGATGCAGTCAGGCCAGTGCTTCAAAGAGCTTTACAGGCGAACTCTACCCTATCTATTGGTGACAATAATAATTACATGCCCATTTTGTAAAGATAAGATTGAAAGTGCCCAATTTAAACTGTTTTCACTTGAATTGCAAGTAAATGATTCTAAATTACTAGTCAAGTGGTATTAAAATGTAAGCTATCCTTGGAAATGATAGCGGAAGCAATGCTTTCCTTGCATCCATGGAATAAACGCCCCTGTAGGAAACAATCTTCTCAGAACGCTGCTCTCACGTACATGCACTATCCCATTTACCATTTCCGTGTATATTCTATTTTGAAACGGCACTTTGGATCCTAAGGCATCGGGATTCTGATCAAGGAGTGCCTGTAAAAAGCGAAGGCCATAGGATGTGCTGTATCCGCCACCCGCAACCACCGTGTCAATCGCCGAAACCGCCAGCACCAGATCCTCCACAAGATCCTTCCACTCCAGCCTGAGCATCCTCACTCAGCCGCGCTCTTGTGCGGGAAGACACATGTCTGGGAAACGAGTAAAATGTCTTTCGGCGTGGCGAGGCGTGGCCAGCCGTGGCGAGGCGCCGCGCGCTCGTGGCTGCGTGGGCGGCGCGTGCCAACGGGCGTGTGGCGATGGGTTACGCACGCTGGGCGCCGCGAAAGTAGGAAAGTGCGCGTTCAGCCCCGCTGCGCTCCACACTCGAGGAAAGCGCGCGGACCGCGCCGGACCCCGCCGCCACCCTCCATGCCTCCGCTCTCCCACCGCCCCCGGCGCCCTTGGTGACACACACACACACACACACACACACACCCTACACGATTCCCATACTTCCGGCGACCTTCGCACGGAAGATAGTCCCCGCATCACACGCACGTCACCCTCCTAACGCCAACAAGCGTCCTGCTTTTTCTCATCGTCTCCGCCCCGTCCCCAACGCATCTTCGACACCTCGAACGCCTTCGATATCCCCCACGCCTCCCTTGCCCCTCCGCCCTCCATCTTCCACACGCCTTCGATATCCCCCACGCCTCCCTTGCCTAACAGCCCTCCGTCGCCCTCACGCCTTCCACTACTCCAACGCCTACGATATCCCTCACGCCTCCCCTGCCCCTCCGCCCTCCATCCTTCACACGCCTTCGATATCCCCACGCCTCCCTTGCCTAACAGCCCTCCGTCGCCCTCACGCCTTCCACTGCTCCAACGCCTTCGATATCCCCCACGCCTCCCCTGCCCCTCCGCCCTCCATCCTTCACACGCCTTCGATATCCCCCACGCCTCCCTTGCCTAACAGCCCTCCGTCGCCCTCACGCCTTCCACTGCTCCAACGCCTACGATATCCCCCACGCCTCCGCTGTCCCGCCTCCCTCTGTCCCACTCACGCTTTTGACACTTCCAAGCCCTTCGATATTTCCCACGCCACCGCTGCCCCGCCGCCCTTTGTCCCTCTCATGCCTTCGACACTTCCAAGGCCATCGATATCCCCCACGCCTCCGCTGCCCCGTCACTGTTCGTCCCTCTCACGCTTTCGACACCTCTAAAGCCTTCGATATTCCCAATCCTCCGCTGCCCCGCCACCCTCCGCCCCCCTCACGCTTTCGACAACTTCAAAGCCTTCGATATCCCCCACGCCTACGCTCCCTCGCCGTCCGTCGTCCCCCTCACGCCTTCGACACCTACAACGCCTTCGATATCCCCAAGCCTCCGCTGCCCCGCCACCCTCTGTTCCCCTCACGCTTTCGACAACTCCAACGCCATTTTCTCAAAAATGACTCCAAATTTTTTCCTCAAATTTTTCGGAAGGATAGTGCAAATTTCCCTGACAAATTTCATTTCGTGGTATTCCTTCGTCTTTTCAAAAATTACACAAAGGTGTTTCTAATGACTTGCAATCAAGTTTTTCGAAAACATACGATTCCAGTGAAAAATGTCCCAAAATTTCCCATTTACACTAGAGCTTAAACGATTTTTCCTTAAAAACGGCTCCAAGTTTTTGAACGAAAATTTTCGTATAGACCGAGTTGGAGCTTTGAAATTTTTAAAAACATCTTTTAAAATTTGGGGGTACTTTACAAGAAGTCCTGTGGTAATTTTCAAAATTTTCTCAAAAAGGTTCCAAATCTTTTCTTTTAATTTCTTGTAAGAATAGAGTAAAATACACTTACAAAAGTTGCGTTTGTCCCATTTTCACGGTAAACTCGGTAACACGGTAAATTGCAAAAGTTTGAATTTTCCTACAACTATAAAATTCAAGGCACACATTTTTTCTTCAAAGAAAATTTGTTACCCATAAATAGTTCTTTCATTAAGGTCATGTAGATTTTTTGAACATTTCAGTAGTTTTTGTGCAATAGAGCATGCAATATTTCTAATCTTAAAAAATTACAAAAACAAGACTTTCTCAGAAACGGCTCCAATTTTTTTCTTTAAATTTTTAGTAAGGTTAGTGTACAACCAACCCTAACCGATGACATTAACGTCATATTACTCTATTCTTTTGTTTTTTAAAAAATTACAAAAATGTAATTTTACTTGTCTCTCACGTCGGTAATATTTACCTTAGAGACAATTCCTTCACACTATTAGATTTATGAGTTAATGTGCTTCAAATAATTTCAAATAAAGTTTCTCGAAAACTCAGCTGTTTTCTGTAAAAATTAACTCAAAATTCCGAATATTCAGAAACGCTTAAACGCTGTTTTCTCAAAAATGGCTCCAAATTTTTTCTTCAAATTTCTCCGATGGATAGTGCTAATTACACTGTTTAATATGACGTAATGTAAATTTTCGTGTATTCGTTTTTTTTTAAATTACACAATTGTAATTTTTTGAAATTTCTCTCACGCCGTTAATATGCACATTTCCATCAATTTGTATACATTATTACATTTCTGAGTGAAAGTGCTTCAAATAATTTTAAATGGAGTTTTTCGAAAACTCAATAGATTCCTGTGAAAAAGAACTTCATATTTCGCAGAATGGCGTTTATATCATCGGATAGGGTTCATTTCGTACTATCCCTACCAAAATTTTAAAGAAAAAATTTGGAGCTGTTTTTGAGAAAATCTTGTTTCTGTAATTTTTTTAAATTGCAAATATTTTACGCTCTATTCCAGGAAAACTACGAAAATTTCCAAAAAAGTCTACATTTCCTTGAAATTTCATTTCAAGGAAAAATTTGTCTTCAATTTTATAGTTGCAGGAAGACGCCGAAAAAATTCAACCTTTTGCAATTTTCGAAAATTCTGTGTTAACCGTGAAAATCGGACCTAAGCCACTTTTATAAGTGTATCCGATGACAAAACGTCATTCTGCACTATTCTTTTGTTTTTTTCAAAAATTACACAAATGTCATTGTTTGAAATATCTCTAACCCCGTGAATATATACATTTCTTCCTATTTGTATACATTATTACATTTGTGAGTGGAAGTGCTTCAAATGACTTCAAATAAAGTTTTTCAAAAACTTAGTAGATTCCAGTGAAAAAGAGCTTCAAATTTCGCATTTACAGAAATGCTTTTTTTTCTTTTAATTCGTTGGGTCCTTACTCTTACTTTATTAACGTAACGCGTCTCTTCGCTCCAGGTCGAGCGTTGAGCGCTTCTTAGGGATCGCCATATTCTTAAAAACGGCCACAAAACGGTCAATGAAAAATTCTATTTTGGACGACAATTTACCCGTCTTTAATATTCTTGAAGTAATATTTCGCTTCTACTATTAGGAAAGAGAAATGTTGTGAAAATGTCAAAAAAAAATGTACTTTGGGCGACGAGAGATGGCAGCTGAACAGAGAATGGAGCGTATTCTACACCAATGAAATTAGAAAAAAATTCTACGATAAAGTTTTTGCCAATCTGTAGCATCTCTAGTTACTTTCTCGTACTCTCTGAATATGAATCAGTGAAATTGTCGCTGATTCAATCAGTGAGAGCAAAGTCACTGATATCTTCAGTCGAAATATGTAGTTTTGCTGACAATAAGTGAATACGTGAACCTTTTCAAAATGACCGCCAGCATTTCATTGGTTGTCAGTTGGCCGCGCCACTATACCCAGAGAGTATACTAATGACTATGCCGACTGATCCAGTCATTCACGTGCTGTGTTGTGAATGTATGCAAAATCGCACGGCGGAGCCAGTGGAATAGAGGTTTCCTGCGAGGAAACTGACCTGTGTCTGAAGATTGTTTTAATTGCATTAGGTAAGTAGTTTTCGCTTTTCTGTGACTCGTCTTGTTGATAACTGTGAGACGTTTTATTTTATGAGCATTTGTCCATACTAAGAAATAGGTTATGAACACGTTGTTAATATCACGTATTTGTTTTTGTTATAAAATTGGAAACTTCTTATGTAACTTAAGAGTTTTAATGTAACTGTTTGGTGATACAGTGTGAAATATCTGACGTGCAATGGATAATTTCGTTTATGAAATTTGTAAAAAGTCCAAAATGCTCTCGATTACACCACAGCACAGCCGGGCATGCCAGCAAACTAATAACTCATTCTTTGGGTTTTCCAATTTAGTTTGACACCAGTCCAGGAGTGGAGTTTTGAAGAAGTGTAAGAGAAAGTGCTGGAGCTAACTGGGGACTCTAACAATGTGAATATTTTGAAAGGTATTTTAATTTGCCAAAGACGGCTGTAATACTGATTTATTTTGATCAATGTTCCTTGCTTTCCTTACTCACTAAACACATTATATTTTACTCATTTACATGGCAAGGCTAGTTTGGCAGAGGAGTGGGAGTGCAGAAGGTACATCAAAGCCATTCCTGAGGTTCCCAATCCAGACCTCATAATAATTCTGCCAGTTAGTATGATCTTGTATGTAATCTGAAAATAAAGTAACCATTTTATCCTTGCATAACTTCTTGACCTATCTTTTTTCTGTTTTAGGAGGGCTCTAATTTTCATCTGGAGGAATTGGAAAGGAGAAAAACCTTCAAGAAAAATGTCCAGCAATATTTGATATGGGTGAAAGGATAGAAAAACTATTTGTGTTTTGTTCAGGGTGATGGTTGGTTTTAACATCTGCCCTTTTTTTTTTTAATAATAATTATAATAATAAAAATAAAATATTCCTTCACCCATTGCAGCATTTGACTTACTGTTTAAATTAATATTTACAACAAATTTGGCATACTCAACATCATTAGCAATTTTTTTTCATTTTTAGCAGTATATAATGATTATATCCTTCAAATATTTAATTTGAAATAAAAACTCATTTGGGTTTCTGTAAGAAACCTCCCCCCTTCTGGGAAATGAACAATACTTTTGCAATTGTTCAATTATCATAACCTTCTACCATTGGAGTTAGTGTTGTTATATCATAGAAATTTGATTCTTTGGTTCTGTGTCCGGTATTGACTTCATAGATTGACTTTAAGATTTTCCCAATATCGAGGATGGCCCAATTCTCAATTCATCTAATTTCTTCCTATTCAGGTGATTTTCATGTTCTATGTACACAAGATCTCCCTTTTTAATTCAATTTGTCTCCTGTGTAGGTTGAATATTTTTTTGTTGTCATTATGAAGTTTTATTGTATTCTTGAGTGCTATTTTCCTCTCTCTTTCTAAATCTTCGGCTGTGCATTTTATTTTTAATTCATGCGGTAGGATATTTATGGTTTTACCCTCTAGCAAGTATTTTGTTGAGAATTTTGTCACTGTATGCTCTGTCTCGTATTTCTCCACAGCTTTTTTCACAATAGTTGTCCATAGCAATAGCAGCCTCTTTGTTAGTTTCATTCATAATACATCTTATTTTATTCACTAAAGTCTGGTTTAATCTTTCATTGAGACCATTGGAGAAAGGCGCATCTATGGCAGTAAAAATCAATTTTATTTTTTTCTTCACTTTGAATTGTTTTAATTCTTTTGAATTTATTCCTGGATATTGATCCGTTAGTACCATCTGGACATAATGGTATTTTGTTACTTCCTCAGTTAGTTTTATGAAGTCATGAGCGTTTTGATTTTTTGATGTTAAAATATAAGCATATCTTGTGAAATGGTCGACCAGTTGGTGTAGGTATTTTTTTGTTGACCGGGATCCTCCATAACCTCCGATGTTATCTATAGAAACTATCTTGAATGGGTACATTGCTCAACCTAGGTGTGACATTAATCCATGTTATGATTTTCTTCATGATTTATTCTTTAAGTAGATGTCACAAGTTTCACAAATCTTCTCTATGTTTATGTTTATATTTTTCGCTGTAAAGAATGGTGTTACTTTATTTATCATCTGCGCTCTTCCCAGGTGACAATAAGTATTGTGTACATATTTTAGTAATATTTTACTAAATTCTTCTGATAATGAGAGTTTTTCTCTTCTTTGAAATTTTTATAATAAATTTAATTTTAGAATATTAGTTTTTTCTTATTGTTTTGTAGTTTTGTGCATCTTCTTTGATCCTTTTTTATGTCTTCTAATTTCACTAGGTCTACTATTTTTAATATGTCATCTGAATTTTCATCAGGCTCTAGAACTGGATGCCTGTTTAAACAGTCTGCCTCTTGGTTTAATTTTCTAGGATTATATTTAACTTTAAAATTGAATTGGGACAGATAGTATGTCAAATCACCCAGTTCTTAATCTGTTATTGCTTTTATATTTAAATTTTTTAAAGGTTTATGATTGGAGTGTACCAAAAATTCTCTTCCAAGTAACCAATGTTGCCAATATATCACAACCTTTTTTATTGCCAAGCACTTGAGGTAAATTGCTTTTTTTTTTTTTTTTTTCCTTTTGAGCTTCACTCACTTTTTCGAAAAATATGCGACTGGCTTATTATCCCCATTTTTGTCCTTGGTTTAGTACAGCTCCGATTTCTTTTATGCGTGCGTTCTTTTTCCAATTGTTCCATTCTGATTCTACTGTATTTTTCAAAATCATACTTGAGTACCAATCTGCGCTTGCATTGTCAAGGGAAAATTTTAGAAATTCTCTTCCACAAAACAGCGTTCACACACTTTTTCAAACTCGTTTATCCATTGGCATGCGTTTGAGTTTCTTCCATTAAATATCTATCTATATATTTAAAAAATAAAGCATTCTGCCATGGCTTCGTTTGGAGCTTCTACTGAATTGATTGTAATATTTTTTCCTTTAAATGAAAGAATGTGATCCCTAGATGTGTTATCAGGGATTGTGTTGATTCACCAACATTTATGGTGTAAATTAATTAATTAAATCATTCTTTAATACTACGCTTATCAGTAGTCAATTGTTTTCTTCAAAAATGCTGTTTCAAAATCGATTATATGAAACGCTAGATGTGAGTCCAAGCTGCTTGATGTTATGTTTTGATTGTTGAGATTTGTTTACAATTCGTCATGGTTTTGTTTCAGTGTAATAATTGCATTGTGGCTTTGACAGTTTACATGTATTTGCTTTTGTGATGTATTTTTTAGAGAACATTCGGACAGTGGGTTTTGCTCAGTTGTACTGAAGTAGTGAAGTTGTTCACAGGTTATGTCGAATTCCGAATAGTTGTCCACGCGCCCCCAAAGAAGCAAACATACACTGGACGCAGAGAATGAGAAAGTCAGCGCAGAAAATGTCAGTTTTGTTCTGCTTTGTACTTCCCATGCGAGAGAAATTCTGCAAACGTGTTTACTCTGTGTTGCTTAAATTGGAAAATAAGTTTACCTTCAAGCAATATGCCAGAAGTAATCAAATGACACATCAAAAAACTTTAGAAATAATATTGATGGACAACATAACCTCCAAATCAACATTGTAAATAAATAAACATTTTTATGTAAAATCTATTGATAATAATTAATTTAATTACAGCAATTCAATATCCGTCAGTATAATAGTGCTCTTTCTTTTGTGTCATATCGTGTATTATTGGAATATGTGGGCCATTTTGCATTGCCACCTGGTCATGGACCATACGTGTTCAAAAGTTTGGGAACTACACATCACAGAATTTCTTCGTTATAACCCGAAGATCCAAACAATGCAACATATTGTGAACATTAGTCTGGGCACAGTATTTTACATTTATCTAAGATCTCACCGTCAAATTTTGACGGGTTCTCACTAGTATTAATAAAATCATTGACAATTTTTCTCAAATTTTTTACTTCATATATTTGTTGCTTATCTTCTAAAACTTTCTTTAAAAGTTTCTCGATTGTTTCATCTGAGGTACTCGGGTAGATTTTTCAACTTTTTCCTCTGTAATCTCTTCTATGTAGTAGTTGTAAAATTGCAAATTTTCCTCTTCATCCAAATATACTTTTGATAGATTTTCTGATAAAGAAATCCAGACTTTGATGTCTCTTTTTTAAAGTATTTCTTACCTTACCAAATATTTGTGTTGTAATTAGCTCCTTGTGAAGATTTGTGTTTTGGAGTTCATCTGGTAAGCCATTTAAAGTTTGTACCTCAAGTGAATTAATAGCTTAGAACTTGCTCTTCTTGACACATGCCATCATTCATCAATTGTATTCCTGTCTTTGAAATCAGTGGCCAGGTGCCTCCATTGCGGTGTCAGGTATCAGTCATTTGTTCGGTAGCATGGCAGATTCAAATTTTTAGGAAACGACACACAATAGTCTTTGTTTTCTTTATACACATATATATGTGTATATATACATGTGTATACATACATGTGTATACATATATATGTACATAGAAACAAAGGCATGCAGTGTTGTTAACATTTCCAATTTTAAGCTTGGCAATGCTGCCGATTTTAATTATGAAAATTATAATTAGCAGAGGAAGCTGATTAAGTTGCCCTAAAACTTGCCAAATACTTGTAATAATATCAAATGTTTATTTGTATTTTTACTGTAAAAATTTTGACATTTAATGTTCTCTATTTATTTTTATTGTAAAATTCACATAAAAATCCATTGAAATGTATTTATACACATTTAAATTATAAGAGGATTATAATTCTTTCACTACTTTCTTCCCAACTTTCTTTTCATAATTTGTTGTATTGTCACCAAAATGTAAATAATATGTACATAAAATAAAGAGTGTTAACTGCAGGCCAATTTTTCTCCGTAGCGAGTTTTGAAAAGTTCCTGAACATGGTTTTCTTCTGTTGTATGTTTTTCATTGGTTTAAATAAAGACTGTATTCACCTATCTCACTTAAAAAGGCAGTATCTACGCAACGCGCCAGCTGTGTGGTTGCCCAACCAAAAAGCTCTATCTTCCCCGTGTTAAATCGAAGGACTAAGGAGTAAAAACAATAACTTCATTAATAGAACCAAGAGCGTGGTGCAATTCCTGACAAGGCAGCAGACACCGGAGAGAGCGCCATTTGGACGCCCTTTTGTTTCAAAATGATTTCATATACATCGCTATTGCTGCAATATCTTCAATAATGAATGTTTTAAAAGGAAAATGTATATTCCTAAGATACGAGATCTTTTTCATTTTCTGGGGGTTGTGCAACCTAAGCGCGAGCCGCCACTGCTGGGATAGCAATGCAATATTTCACTGATTCAAGAAGTGTAGTTTCACTGATTCAAGCAGTGAAGTTTCACTGATTCAAAAAGTGGTCCCGATTTTCACTGATTCATTCAGTTCAGTTCACTGATTGTCGGTGGTCGGATTTTAACTACCACAATCAGTGCATAGTCACTGTCAATCAGTGGCTTTTCGCTGATTCAAATTGAGAGAGTATATATACATATATACGGGAGTAATATAAGTAGTATAGAGAAAGTTAATGTTGCGAAAATCGAATTCGAGATTTCATTGGAAATACACGGTCCGCGGATACCGAAAAAGTGGTTTGTTACTTTCTCGTATACATACGTTTATACGGGAGAAATATATGTAGTATAGAGAAAGTTATGTAATGCTGCGAAAAAATCGATTTCGAGATTTCAACGTAAATACAGTTTTTGGGGGTCCCCTGATATAAAAAAAGTTTCTTTCAAAACGTCCTTCTGTCCTGTCTGTCCGTTTGTCCGTCCGTTTGTCCTTCCGTCTTTCCGTCTGTGTGTGAACACTACAAACGCCTAAACCACACGTACAACTTTTTCCAAATTGAATAGACCCTGTCCATCTGGCACTGCTTAAAGCTTTGAAATTTTCAAAAACATTCTTCGAAATTTTGAGGTACTTTACATAAAGCCCCCGGACATTTTCAAAATTTTCTCAGAAATGGCTCCAAATTTTTTCTTTTAATTTCTTGTAAGAATAGAGTAAAATACACTTATAAAAGTGGCGTAGGTCCGATTTTCACGGTTAACTCCGAATTTTCGAAAATTGCAAAACTTTGAATTTTTTTCGGCGTCTTCCTACAACTACAAAGTTGGAGAGAGGGGTTTTTTCTTCCCATGAAATTTGTTGTTCATAAATAGTTTTTTCATAAAGATCATGTAGATGTTTTGAATATCTCAGTAGTTTTCGTGCAATACTGCGTGCAATATTTGCAATTTTAAAAAATAACAATAACAATAATTTCTCTAAAACAGCTCCAAATTATTTCAATAAATTTTTGGTAAGGTTAGTGCCAAACAAATCCTATAAGATGACATAAACGTCATATTGCTATATTCTTTTGTTGGTTTTTTTCTTCGAAAGTTACAAGAATATAATTATTTTACTTGACTCTCACGTCGGTAATTTTTACATTAGTGGCGATTTCTTCACACTATTATATTAATGAGTACATGTGATGTAAATAATATCAAATGAAGTTTCTTGAATACTAAAGAATTTTCTTTGAAAATGAGCTCAAAATTTCGCATTTTCAGAAACGCTCAAACGCCATTTTCTCAAAAATGGCCCAAAATTTTTTCTTGGAATTTTTCGAATCGATAATGCTAATTACACTGATTAGTATGACGTCAAGTTCATTTAATGTATTCCTTTGTTTTTACAAAAATTACACAAATGTATTTTTTTCGAACTTTCTCTCACGCCGTTATTATGCCCATTTCCATCGAATTATATACATTATTGCATTTGTGAGTGGAAGTGCTTCAAATAACTTTAAATGGAGTTTTTAGAAAACTCAATACATTCCTGTGGAAAAGAACTTCATATTTAGCATTTATGAAGTAATGCTTAATCGTCATTTTCTTAAAAACAGCTTCATATTTTTCAATGAAATTTTCTATTTAGAATGAGCTTATACTTTTCTGTAATATGCTTGAAGTAATATTTCGGTTCTACTATTAAGAAACCGAAAAGTTGAGAAAATGTAAAAAAAAAATGTACTTTCGGTGACGATAGATGGCAGCTGGCGGCGGAATCACGGCCACAAGATCTTTCCCCAAGACATTTTCTCAACTTTTCGGTTTCTTAATAGTAGAACCGAAATATGAGTAAAAGAATATTACAGAACAGTAAAACCTTTGTCAAAACAGAAATTTTCATTCAAAATTTTTTAGCCTTTTGTAAGAAAATGGCGATTAAGCATTACTGTAAATGCGAAATTCGAAGCTTTTTCACAGGAATGTATTGAGTTTTAGAAAAACTTCATTTGAAGTCATTTAAAGCACTTCGAATCACAAATGCAATAATGTATACAAATCGATGGAAATGTTCATATTAAACGCCGTCAGAGATATTTAAAAAAAAATACATTTTTGTAATTTTTCAAAAAGAAGGAATACACGGAAAGGAACTTATGTCATATTAAATAGTGCAATTAGCACTATTCGTTGAAAAAAAATGGAAGAAAAAATTTGGAGCCATTTTTTAGAAAATGTCCTTTGAGCGTATCTGAAAATTCGCAATTTTGAGCCCATTTTTACAGAAAACTGTTGAGTCTTCAAGTAACTTTGTTTGACATTATTTAAAGGACATGTACTCATAAATATGATGATGTGAAAAAATCTCTCGTAATGTAAATATTACAAACGTGAGAGACAAGTCAAAAAAATTAAATTTTTGTAATTTTTGAAGAAAAAAACAATAGAGATATATGGGATTTATTTCATCGTTAAGGGTGCATTTGGTATTACACCTACCTAAAATTTAAAGAAAAACTTTTTGAGCCGTTTTTCAGAAAATCTTGCTTTCGTAATTTTTAAAATTGTAAATATTTCACGCTCAATTGCACGAAAACTACAATAATGTTTAAACAAGTTTACATGACGTTAATGAAAGAACTATTTATGGGCAACAAATTTCATTTAAACGAAAAATCTGTGTCTTCATTTTTACTTTCTTGTACACATACGTATATACGGGAGTAATATACAAAGTACAGAGAAAGTTATGTAAAGCTGCTGAAAATCGATTTCGAGATTTCAACAGAAATATACGTTTTGGGCCCTGATGCCGAAATAGTGGTTTCTTTCAAAACGTCCGTCCGTCTGTCCGTCAGTCGTATGTGAACAAACCTAATGCTTAAACCACACGTACGATCTTTTCCAAATTGAAGAAACCCCTGTCCATCTGCCTCTAGTTGAAGCTTTGAAATTTTGAGAAACATTCTTTAAAATTTGGGGGTCGTTTACATAAAGCCTCCCGGACGTTTTCAAAATTTTCTCAAAAGGCTCCAAATTTTCTCTTTAAATTTCTTGTGAGAATAGAGTAAAATACACATATAAAGCTGTCCAATTTTCATGGTTAACTGTAAATTTTCGAAAATTGCAAAAGTATGAATTTTTTCGGCGTTCTCCGAAAACTACAAAATTAAAGATATTTTTGCTTCAAATGAAATTTCTTGCTCATAATCAGTTCTTTTAATAAGGTCATGTACATTTTTTGAAAATTCTAGTAGATTTCGCGTAATATGGCGTGCAATATTTGCAATTTTAAAAAATTACAAAGACAATATTTCTCAAAAACGGCTCCAAATTTTTTCTTTAAATTTTTGGTATGGATAGTTCTAAATGTTTAGTATAAAATGAAATAAACGCCATATTGCTCTATACTTTTGTTTTCAAAAATTACAAAATATAATATTATAAGCGATTTCTTCACGTTGGTGTATTTATGGATACATGTACTTTAAATAATGTCAAATAAAGTTTCTCGAAAACTTGACAGTGAATTGTGAGAAAATGATCTCAAAATTCAGTATTTTCAAAACCGCTCAAACGCGATTTTCTCAAAAACGGATCCAAATTTTTTCTTCACTGTTCTACAACGGATAGTGGTAATGACACTATTTAACATTAAGTAAGGTTCATTTTGATGTATTCTTTTTATCAAAAATTACACAAACGTATTTTTTAAAATATGTCTCACGCCATTAATATGCACATTTCAATATATTTGTATACATTATTACATTTGTAAGTAAAAGTTCTTTTAATTACTCCAAATGAAGTTCTTCGAAAGCTCAATAGATCCTGTAAAAAAGAGCTTCAAATTTCGCATTTACAGTACCGCTTAACACCGTTTTCTTAAAGACGGTTCGAAATTTTTCAATGAAAATCGCTATTTAATATAAGGTTTAGTCTTCTTTAATATTTTAAAAATAATATTCCGGTTCTACTATTAAGAAACCAAAAAGTTCAGAAAATTTTAAAAAAATGTACTTTAGGCGGCGATAGATGGCAGCTCTCAAGAACGAAGGGCAAGACTGTACAGTACCATTCCACACCAAAGAAATGAGAAAACTTTACTACGAGAAAGTCTGTGCCTTTCTGTAGCACCTCTAGTTATAGTTGTAGGAAGACGCCGAAAAAATTCAAACTTTTGCAATTTTCGAAAATTCAGAATTAACCGTGAAAAACGGACCTCCACCACCTTTATGAGTGTATTTTTCCCTATTTTTTACAAGAAATTTTAAGAAAAAATTTGGTGCCATTTTTGAGAAAATTTTGAAAATGTCGGGGGGTCCAATTTTAAAGAATGTTTTTTCAAAATTACAAAGCTTCAACTATAGTCAGATCGACAGATGATTCTTTAATTTGGAAAAGATTGTACGAATGGTTTAGGCGCTAGTTGTGTTCACAGACGGACACACGGACAGACGGTCAGAAAATCAGACGGACGTTTTGAAAAAAACACTTTTTCGGTATCAGTGGACCCCAAAAAGTGTATTTCCGTTGAAATCTCGAAATCGATTACCCGCAGCATGACATAACATTCCCTATACTACGTATTTAACTCCCGTATACAGGATGTGCCACCAACTATGGACCACTCCCATAACTCCTAAACGGTTCAGAATATCGAAATGCAATTTTTGCTGAACAATGCGGAATCATGGGCAAGTAAAGTGCCGTAAAGAAATTGTCTATAATATTTTTATTTTTCGAGAAATTTAATCATCTTTGATTTTTTAAATGGAACTTTATATTTTTCTCACCAGCAATGAAGAGATCATGAAAATAGGAATAAAAGGATGTTTCATATGTTAGTATATTGATAGTAATTTGAGTATAAAATTAGATTTTTCTGCATGAGATTTTCAAGTAAACAGGCAGCCTTTGCAACAGTGGGCCGTTGGGGGCAGGTGGCCTTCGCGGTGTCGATACCGTTTTGTGGAGAGGAGTGGCCGTGCAGAATGATAGCGTAACTGCAGCAATTCCTGGTCTTGGCACGAAAAACATATGAACAAACATCAATTTTAACGATCAGAATGAGAGATTTTTTCCCATTTATTCATCAGAACATCTGAATTAAAGTTTTCTTCTTCTGAAATTCCAAATCAAAAATAATCGAAAAGAACGAAATAAAAAATATTGTAGCGAAAACGATAATAATTAAGGTCATTTTCAAACTTAATAGAATCGAGCTCAGTGCCCGAACAAGCCTCGAAAAAGCCATCACTTAAAAACATGGGAAGCGAATGAATGCTTAATGATTTTCTTGGTAATATCTCGATTAATTCATCAAATATTAGATAGATAGATAGATATTTTCTCTTATTATTTACTGTTAATAACCTTCCTATTTAAACACGTACCAAAAGAACAAAGCAATACAAATTTTGAAATATTCTTGACAGTTCTATCAGTGTAAATTTACCAAACTTAAACAAAAATGCATATCTGCACTCGCGACTGCTAATACTGATTAGAGAGTTTTTCATGTCATAGCGCCACGTGCTGCCAAAAAACTTCAAAATCCACGGCAGAAGACGGAAGCACACGGTTTTCTTTCCCATTTATGAACAGCAGTCGTATGGTTGCAAAGTGGACGAGTGGTCATTTTAATTAAAAATGAAATTTAACAACGAAGAGACGGTGGTTGGCTTCTTGTTCAGTTTGAAAATGATATTGATAATTATCATATTCCTTACGCTACCAATTTTTACTTTCTCGTAGACCTACGTATATACGGAGTAATATACGTGGTATACAGCAAGTTATGTAATGTTGCGCGAGAAAACGGCGGATTTTCGGCGGGAAAAAAATCCATTGCCGGACTCTGTTGACGGAAAAGTACATAAATCCAGTTGATAAATTAAAAGAAAAAATCCTCTAACACAAGGTGTAGCCAGAATCCCTGTTTTGTGGGTCCTTAGTGCCGAAAAAGCAATTGGAAACAAAACGTCCGTCCGTCTATCTGTCTGTTCGCATGTCTCTCCGTCTGGCCGTCCGTCTGTGAACACTACTAGCACCTAAACCACAAGTACGATCTTTTCCAAATTTGAGAAACCTTCGTCGATCTGGCTTTAGTTGAAGCTTCTAGATTTTGAAAAACATTCCTTAAAATTTGAGGGTACTTTACATGAAGCCTCCTGGACATTTTCAAAATTTTCTCAAAAATGGCTCCAAATTTTTTCTTTAAATTTCTTGTAAGAATAGAGTAATAGAGAGTCTTCCTACAACTACAAAATTGAAAACAGAGTTTTTTCAAATGTAATTTGTTGTCCATAAATAATTCTTTCATTGTCATAAAGATTTTTTCGAAAATTTTAGCTTTCGGGCAATATTGGCAATTTAAAAAAATAACTAAAACAAGATTTTCTCAAAAACAGCTCCAAATATTGCTCCATGTTGCTCTATTCTTTTGTTTTTCAAACCTTACAAAATGTATTTTTTGACATGTCTCTCACGTCAGTAATATTTACATTAGAGGCGATTTCATTACGTTATTATATTTATGAGTACATTTCCTTTACATAATGTCTACTTTCTCGAAAACTCAACAGTTTATCGATAAAATGAGCTCAATTTCCGCATTTTCAGAAATACTGAGACGCCATTTTCGCAAAAATGGCTCGAAATTTTTTCTTCAAACCCTAAACCCTAACAGTGTCATTACCACTATATGTTACAACGTATAGTGGTAATGACACTGTTTAATATGTCGTAAAGTTCATTTTGGTGTATTCTTTGTCTTTTTTTTAAATTACACAAATGTAATTTGTTTGAAATATCTCTTACGCAGTTAATATGCACATTTCGATGGAATTGTATACATTATTGAATTTGTAAGTCTAAATTCTTCAATTTACTTCAAATGACGTTTTTCGAATCAATATATTCCTGTGAAAAAAAGCTTCAAATTTCGCATTTAGATAACGCTAAACGACATTTTCTTAAAAAAAGGATCCAAATTTTTCAATGAAAATTTCTATTTTGTACGAGATTATATTCTTATTTTAATATTCTTGAAGTCATATTTAAGTTCTACTACTAAGAAACCGAAAAGTTTGGAAAATGTCAAAAACGTTTTTTGGCCGCCGATAGATGGCAGCTGGCAAGAGAATGAGGAAGACCGTAAAGCCAATCCACACCAAGAGAATTAGAAAAGTTGACTACGAGAAAGTCTGTCATTTTCTGTAGCACCTCTCGTTACTTTCTCGTATACATACGCCTATACGGGAGTAATATACGTAGTACAGAGAAAGTTATGTAATGCTGCGGAAGAGCAATTTCGAGATTTCAAAGGAAATACAGATTTTGAGGCTCCCTGATACCGAAAAAGTGCTTTTTTTAACGTCCGTCCGTCCGTCCGTCGTATGTGAACAAACCTAGCGCCTAAACCACGAGTATGATATTTTCTAAAAGGAAGAAACCCCTTTCCATCTGGCTCTAGTTGAAGCTTTGAAATTTTGAAAAACATTCTTTAAAATTTGGGGATACTTTACATGAAGGCCCCCGGACATTTTCAAAATTTTCTCAAAAACGGCACCAAAATTTTTCTTTAAATTTCTTGTAAGAATAGAGTAAAATACACTTATAAAGGTGATATAATTCCCATTTTCACGGTTACCTCTGAATTTTCGAAAATTGCAAAAGTTTGAATTTTTTTCAGCGTCTTCCTGCAACTACAAAATTGAACAGAGATTTTTCCTTCAAATGACATTTGTTATTCATTAATAGTTGTTTCAAAACAGTCATGTAGATTTTTTTGGAAATTTGAGTAGTTTTCGTGCAATAGTCCACGCAATATTTGCAATTAAAAAAAAATTCAGAAACAAGATTTTCTCAAAAACGGCTCCAATTGTTTCTTTAAATTTTTGATTGTTTATTGCCAAATGATACCATATACCATGTCATAAACGTTATATTGTTATATTCTTTTGTTTTCCCAAAAATTACAGAAAAATAATATGTTTGACTTGTCTCTCACGTCGGAGATATTTACGCAAGAGCGATTTCTCCTCTTTAGCATATTTATGAGGATATGTACTTTAAATAATGTTAAATGCCGTTTCTCTAAAACTCAACAATTTTATGTAAACAGTGCTGAAATTCCGCATTTTTAGAAGCGCTCAAACGCCATTTTCTCCAAAATGGCTCCAAATGTTTTCTTTAAAAGTTTCCAATGTATAGGGCTAATTACACTGTTTAATATGACGTAAAGTTCATTTTGTTGTATTCTTTTGTAAATGTAAGTACTTCAAATAATTGGAAGTACTTCAAATGATTTAAAATGAAGTTTTTCGAAAACTCAATAGATTCCTGTGAAAAAAAGCGTCAAATATCGCATTTACGGTAATGCTTAATCGTCATTTTCTTAAAAACGGCTTCAATTTTTTCAATAAAAATTGCTGTTTAGGACGACGTTATAACTTTCTTTAATATTCTTAAAATATAATTTAGGTTGTACTATTTGGAAACCGAAAATTTGCGAAAATTTCAAAAAATATTTCTTTTGATCGCAATAGATGGAAGCAGGCAAGGAGGGACAAGACTGTACAGTACCAGTCCATACTAAGGAAATTAGAAAACTTTACTACGAGAAAGTCTGTGCCATTCTGTAGCACCTCTAGTTTATATCGTTCTTTGGAACGATCGATGTTTTGAAATTTCAGTAGAAGACATGTTCAATCTAGATAAATAAATGAAAAAAATCTCACATTCGGATCGTTAAAATTGTTATTTATTAGTTTGACGTCTGTGTCAACACCAAGGATTGCTGTAGTTATGCCTCTTATCCCCACTGCCACCCCTCTCAGTCTCTCCTCTCCACGCAACAATCTTGACGCCGCGAAGGCCACCTACACCGAAGGAGGGAGTTGCAAGGGCTGCTACACGATTGCCCATTTAATTCAAAATCGCATGTCAGAAACTCTCATTTTATACTCATATTACTATCAAATTATTAACCTATGATGCATCATTTTAATCCTCTTTTCATGGTCTATCCATTGCTGGTGAGAAGAATACTTAGTTCCATTTAAAAAATCGAAGATGATTGAATTTCTCGAAAACTAAAAATATTATAGACAATTCCTCTACGGTATCGGTTCAGCAAAAACTGCATTTCGATATCCCGAACCGTTTAAAAGTTATAAGGGTGGTCCATAGTTGGTGGAACACCTGTATACCTATGTATAAGAGAAAGTAAAAAGAATATCACAGATGTCGTCGTTTCCAGTTTTGGGGTGAAAACTTTATTCATTCCCGTGCGTACTGTCACACATGCGCTACACTACCGCATGCCAGGAGCTTAGAGCTTGCTCTGCTGGGATATCTGGAGGAGAGAAACTGACGCAAGGCTACGTCGAATTCGGCGCCGGATCGCGTTCCAGAAGCGGATAAACGAAGCTACCTCACACTACATGCACTACACGTACGGAACTATTGACCAAAGCAGTTGACGCACCTGGAGAAAGCAAATAATCAGTCAATTAATCAATCAATCAATCTATCTATCTCTTCAGGGCACAAGAGGGAAACTCCATTGGATTGGCCCAGAGAAAGTCTTATCAGTTCTAAACATGTGACGATAGGGAAATCCTATAGGATTTGTACTGGGAAAATTCCATCGGCTCTGTGCAGGTTTAGTTGGACATCAACGTTGATTTGCAGAGGGCCGCCAAAGAAAAATTGGATTCGAAGAAAAGCACAAGCGGAAAAAATATTATAATACGGAGATATGAATTTGCATGCACTGGCAGATCCAGGGGGGCCATGGGGGCCATAGCCCCCTAAAAGGTCTAGAGTTTTACCTTACCTTCCTTTATTTGGCAAAATTGATTTAAATATTTATGTTGGAATTTTGTAATTATTTAAACAATAATATTGTAAAGAATCATATCTACGGTACTACATAAATAATATAGAATATAATAATAAAATTTGTTATTAGTTAACAACATCTACGATCCCCCCTCCCCAATGTTCGGATAGATCCGTGCCCTGATTGCATGCTTACATCATCAAAGCATGTTAAATAAGCAGATTTTGCAATATTGTTCCTTTTTTATTTTAAATCAAATGAAGACATCCAAAATTTCTCTCGGAATGGTGTATGTAATGGTATACATTAAAAAGCCGCAAAAGTCATTAACTCAGTATCACCGCGCTATCAGATAAATCAAACAACAAAACTATTTATGACCAGCCCTGAAATAGAGTTACAGGGAAAACTCTTTAAGCTGATAAAGATAACAAAGCAGACCAAGATACTGAAATCCTTGCAGATGCGGCTCCTTGGGGTAGCGAAGGAAAAAATTATCAAACAAAAATGAAATGTATAAAAATCACGTATATATTTAAATGGATATGTGTATGAATCTTGAACGCCTGGAAAACAACTGAATCGGATTTCTAAATTATTATCAGTGCATCACAAGATCGCAACACTTTTTTTTAATCTTAAAATCACTTCCGCGCTTGCTTCATGGAAATAATACTTTGGAATATAATGATATCAGTGAGAAAATTGTTTTCAATAAATTGAATAAAATTACCCAAAAAAATTGATTGAGGTGGAGTATGGCCCCGCATGCTCTTTTCCTGGGATCCACCGCCGTTCAGTAATGTTTTGCCTACCATGAACATTTGTTCACGCGTCGCTACAGAATCCTTATAAAATAATATAATATTTAATAAATAAATCCTTAGAATCCTTAATAAATAAATCCTCAGAAACCAAATTGGAGTTATTGCATATTAATTTCAATCTGTCCTCCTTGCGCCCTCCTTGCACTAGATTATCCCTCCATTCGCTTCCAACGTACTCGTAATGTTTCATTTAACCTAGCATCATCGCCTGGTGAGTTTTTTAGATGCATCGCCACGATAATATCCAAATCGCGTAACCTTTGAAAATAATATGATGTTTCGAGCCGGTTGGGTGCGGATTTGATTATTTATGTTGCATTATTTTGCCCTTTCCTTGCTCACCGCGAGGATTTAGAAAAAAATTAGAAAAAAATATATGAAATTAGTCAATAGGGTGAAAATGTATAGTGAAGTGAAATGAAAGGTGCGATTATGCGTAGTCTACAGTAAAAATTATTGAACAGTTAATATTTAGATAAAGTGATATGCAGTGCAGTGCAGTGCAATGCAGTGCAGTGCAGTGCAGTGCAATGCAGTGCAGTGCAGTGCAGTGAAGTGAAGTGAAGGGAAGTGATTTTATTTCTTTCTGTTTGTTTCGCTAGTCGAAAACGTTTTTCTACAGACTATGCGGACAAGCGGTATTTATTCATTTATTTGTTTATAGTAACGGGTGTTTTACGTATTAGAATTGTAATAATTATTTCAACAATTATATATTATTACACTGTGGTGTTAGGTAAAAATGTTTACCCATGTTTGTCTGAATGTGAATGAATATGAGCAGGTTAGTGTGTATGCGAGGGTTCCTTGGTCTGTCTTTGTATCTACGTGTGTATGTTTGTATGTATGTATATTTGTGTAATATGTAAGTTTATTTATCTAAGTTAAACGCCAGGCCCAGCAGCCGCGTCTCTCGACCCTTCGGCCGCGCCCTTCCCTGCCCCGCCACCACACTTGTCCGACCGCCGCCCTGCCTTCTTAAGCGAGCCGCTATTCTAAAAAACCGCAGAACTTCGTTTTCCGCCCAGCAGCTACAAGGTACGACCGATCCAGTTTGCTTACGCATCTGCATACTTCTTTTGTATATATTAATTTGTAGATAATTTGGTTTAATGGATAATTTATATCTATTAATGTAATTTCCAGCTCTGACGATGATCGCTACGCGACCGTAAAGATCTTCAACACAAATAGATAATTGATACCAGATAACCTCAGTTTATTTACTTTGAATTAATAAGGTCACCAACAGTCCAATTAATTTATTTATCTATATGTAAGTATATATGTATTTTCATTTGTAGTATAGGAATGTAAATGCCATCTGCATATCTTGGAAAGAACAAAGACAATTTGTTTTTATATGGATTTTTTATACATTATTATGTTATTTGCAAATGTATTTGTAATTGTAACTGTACTTTCGTATTTCTGCATTCTGCCACCTGGCATAATCTGCCCAATAGTAGAATAAATTTCTATCAATATCTCTAGTTTTCATAGTTCCTTTGTTATAATTATTCAGAAATGTTCTCCACATACTACACGTACAATACCTTACATGATTAGTGTTCTAGCCACCTACGTTGCAACTAAGCTATTTACCGTATTAGGAATGGATCTAGATAACGGTCGTACCATCGAGCGGCAGTTGAATTAATTTTAACGGATATAAGGATTCTGGACGGATATAAGGAGAAATTAAAGGACAACGGATCATTATGTGCTGCTAGCATTAATTAATTATATTTTGTATTTTTCAACATTGTATTTGTTTTAATTCTGCTGGTATTTTACATTCTGTGTATTCAAATGTTTCAGTTATGAGAACTGCCTATAGTCTACTCCCGTACTATAGCAGGACATCTTAAAAATCTATTTATTTATTTATTTTACGTCAAAAACAGTTAAAAACTGTGACGTGCTACGGGGAGAAGTCAATTCTATGTACGTTTTCAGAATTCTGTGATCCATACCCTAAGAATTTTGAATACAGAAATAAAATGAATGCTTTTGCAAGGATTGTTAACAAAAATATTAGCTCCGATGTAATAAAATTTATTTTCAAGGGTAAATCAGCAATAAATTTAGGCTCTTATCTCTTATCATGTCCTTCGTCAAGGAACAATACTTCCTGTCGCGACAACGTGGAGAACGATAATTTGAATAACTGAATTTCCCACTAAATTCTAGAAGACGTGCACAGATAATTAAGTTACTTTTATGTCCAGAAGCAAAACAAAGGGACATTTCAGCATTTGCTCAATAGATCAGGAAAACTGAAAGAAAAACCTGACGGAGATAAGGGACATTGGCCCAGAACATGCAGAACATGGTTTAGAATTATACAATAGAAATGGTAAATAAATACAATAAATATCACTGTTAAAATTAATGTTACTTTCCTTTTCATGCTCAGTATTGTCTCAAATTGTATAGAAACAGTTATGCAGCAGAAAAGATTTTACTTGGGATTTAAACTTTTCTATTGAATTTAATCGTTTAATGTCATCTGGCAAAATGTAAAATAATGTGCATGTATTGTATGTGAATTTTGTAGTGAGCTGTTGATACTGTCACCTGATGATATGATTACTACGTCGAGTGTTATAGTTATAGACATGCAAAATCAATTCTCGCCCTAAAGCAAGTCATTTTTGACAAAAACCACTGATTTGTAAATCAAGAGACAAGGTAATGGTAAAATTCCTAGATTAATAAAGAGAGGCTTCACGTGGATGGGATTTGCTTATGATTCATACAATTCTTTTTTGTAATCTAAAAGTCTGGTAGCTATAATTATTTCCCCAAAATATTGTTATGATTCTATGTGGTGAATTAAAACATAGCTATTATTTTAACAAAAATATTTATTTTGTTTCTTAAAGATACACTAAAAATTCTTGATTTATGTACAGATAGTCTTCACAGTCCTTGTGTTCTTCACTTGGTTATATCTTTATACGGCACACTTCTCTTGATTATATATTTTCTCTGTTCACTTCTTTTGCACTGTCGCACAATCCTAAGCACTCACCACCGTACGATGCACTGAGCACAGTCCACTGCGCTGACCACAAATCACAGCGCTGGCCACAGTTCACGTCACTGAGCACAGTCCACCTCACTGCTGTTCACAGCGATGCACACACTTCACAGCTCAGCTTCCACTTCAGACTGTCCGTGGCAAATTTATACCTGACTGGCGCTCGCCTAGACTTTTCGGAACTCGCGTCATTTATCTACGCGACCCGCGAATACTCCGGAATCAAGTTGGGGGGCGCCGGCAGATGATGCAATCCTCGCAGCGGATTCTAGCAGATAATTCCAGCAGATATATTCCAAAGTCTTTGATTCCAGCAGATGATGCAATATTCGTTACAATATTATGTCATATCATGCGGGAATTATCATTCGCGAAATATGCATACCCAGCAGTATAAAGGCTGATTGAATTTGAATGAATTCTGAACGCGTAGAATAATGAACATTTTGTTCAATTCATTTATGGAAGTTCCATTTGAGGTTTGACTGAAATGAGAAACCTAAAAATGTTGTTACCTTAACATCGGTCAATGGTACACCGTTCATTTTCAGTCTCCCTTCGAATGTGCATATGCCAGTAGGAGTGACTCCTACTATCAACCGCTACTTCCCGTGAAAATGCTCTCTCTCTCTCTCTTTAAAACTCTCACTCGCTCTAACTCTCTCAATCTAAACTCCTTACTTTCTCAATCTCTCTCATTCTCTAACTCTCTCGCCATCCAGCGAGGGAAGATCACCGCCATCTCCCGAGCAAAAAACATGCACTACACTAACGGGACTAATGACCACAGACGCGCCCGAAAACACAAAAAATCAATCAATCAATCAATCTCTCTCACTCGAACTCTCTCATTTTTAACTCGATCACGCTCTCTAACTCCCACTCTCCCTCCCTCTCTCTCTTACCCTCTCAGTAACTTCACTTTCTCTCACTCTAACTCTCACTCCCACATTCACTCCCACACTCACTCCCACACTCACTCCCACACTCACTCCCACACTCACTCCCACACTCTCACTCTCTAATTTTCTCTCACTCTGTCCCCAACTCTCTCTCCAACACTCTCCCTCTCTCTCCAACTCTCTCTATATCGAACTCTCACTCCAACTCTCTCTTCAACTCTCTCTCTCTTTCTCTCCACATAGCAGGAGCGGTAGCTCAGTGTATCAACTGATGTCACTGCAGCGCCTCTGACCGGGAGGTCCTAGGTTCGAGTCCTGACGGAGGCAGGATTTCCGACACTAGCTTTTCAGCTAGGTCGAATTCAGTCGCTGTCTGGAGGAGAATTCTTGCGGCCGGCTGCTCTGATCAGTAGTTTTCCGTGGTTTCTCCGATCAACACCAGGCGAATGCCGGAGAAGTACCTTAACAAACGGGCCACGGACCGCGCGCGATCTTTCCTTTCTCTTCCTTGTCCTATCCTCTCCCCTTACAGCGCGCGATCTTTCCTTCCTTGTCCTATCCTCCCCTCTAACAAACACACACTTACACTTACATGCACTACACTACCACATATTCCGGGAGACCGGTCGGGAGCTTAGAGCTTTTCCCGGCTGGGGCTCGCTGCCTCTAACACTCAAACTCCCTCCCTCTAACACTCACTCTCTAAGTCCTACTCTCTCTCTCCAACTTTCTCTTTCCAACTCTCTCTCCACCTCTCTCCATCTCTCTTCAATTCTCTCTCCAATTCTCAGTACCCTAACAAACGAGTCTCTCCAACTCTCACTCTCTCCCCAACTCTCACTCTCTCTCCAATTCTCATTCCCTCTCCAACTCCCACTCTCCCTCCAACTCTCACTCTCTCTCCAACTCAAAATCTCTCTCCAATTGTCACTCTCTCCAACTCACTCTCTCTCCGACTCAAACTCTATCTCCAACTCTCACTCTCTCCAACTCTCACTCTCTCTCCAATTCTCACTCTCTTCAACTCTCACTCTCTCTCCAATTCTCACTCTCTCCAACTCTCACTCCCTCTCCAATTCTCACTCTCTCTCTCCAATTCTCACACTCTCCAACTCTCACTCTCTCTCTCCAACTCTCACTCACTCTCCAACTCTCACTCACTCTCCAACTCTCACTCACTCTCACTCTCTCTAACTCTCACACTCTCCAACTCTCACTCTCTCCAACTCTCACTCTCTCCAACTCTCTCTCGCCAAATCTCTATCTCCATCTCTCTCTCCAACTCCCCCTCTCCAACTCCCTCTCTCACTCTCTCTCCAACTCTAACTTTCTCACACTCTCTCCAACTCTCGCTCCAACTTTCTGTCTCTAACTCTCTCTCTCACTATCACACTCTCCAACTCTCACTCTCTGACCAACTCCCTCCCTCTCTCTCCAACTCTCTCTCTCTCCCCCTCTTTCTCTCTCTAACGCGCAGTAAAAATGACACCTCCCCAAATCAAATCGATTTCATTTGTCTACTCACAATCGCTCTCTAGTAATATATTTAGGTTCAGTAAAAGAAACATATCCATAGGAAGCATCGCCTCTGGTCGTCAGTCCTCTTGATTTATGTACAGATAGTCTTCACAGTCCTTGTGTTCTTCACTTGGTTATTTCTTTATACGGCACACTTCTCTTGATTATATATTTTCTCTGTTCACTTCTTTTGCACTGTCGCACAATCCTAAGCACTCACCACCGTACGATGCACTGACCACAGTCCACTGCGCTGACCACAAATCACGGCGCTGCACAGCACCCACGACACGGCGCTGCAAGACACCACACTGCACAGCACCCTTTCGAATTTGGGTGCTGTGCAGTGTGGTGTCTTAGCGTTGGCCTAATTTCAAGTGAAGTTTACAGGCGTAAATTGTGTTTCTAAGACAACCATTCGCAGATGATGTGGCCTCAACTTTAATCTCCCTTCTTATCATCTCAATCCCATTGAATTTGTTTCATGGGGCTACATTAGAATCGTGTTGCTAAACAAAGCATCGGTATCCCTCTGCGAGTTACAGAAAATGGATATCGAACATTATTTTATGAATATTGCCCATATCAATGGAAGAAGTGTTGTGAACACGTGACGAAAGTCGAAGAAGCATGGATGAAAACAGACATGATCATGGGCGAAGAAGTGGATAAATCTATTGCTTCTTTACGGGACAGTTACTCTGAGGACGACAATGACGAAAGGGATAGTGAAGGCTGCAGTGACATTGATGACTTATATAATCGTGATTCCTTTGACACAAAAGCCGACTGAAACTACGTCTGTTCTGATGGGGATTCCTGAAAGGGAACTAGCTTAACCTGGTCATCCTGAAAGTTTTGCTTTTGTGCGCATTTCCGACAAGTTAACCTCAAGTGCGACGGCCTACGGTCGGCGGCACCAGAGGCGAATCCTGAACATTACGTCAAGTATACCGCACTTTATGGAAGCTACCTCTGGCATTGCTTTTTTCTTATTTTGAGCTTTTCTGAAATCCCAATACTATGATATTCCATCCTTAACTATTCTATGAGACAATTACACAAACCACAAACTTCTGGATCATCAACACACACCATTTTCACAAAAACTTGATTGATTGATTTGTTCGTGTTTCCGGGCGCGTCAACTGCTTTGGTCATTAGTCCCGTTAGTGTAGTGCATGTTTTTTGCGGGAGATGGCGGTGATCTTCCCCCGCTTGATGACGAGATCCGGCGCGGACCTACCGTCGGCTAGTGGGGTTTCTCCTTAACCAGGACTCTCCCACCAGCGGGGCACCGCCCCAGCCGGGACAAGCTCTTAGTTCCCGATCGATCTCCCGGAACATGTGGTAGTGTAGTGCATGTTAGTGAAAGTGTGTGTGTAAGGGGAAAGGATAGGACAAGGAAGAGGAAGGACAGATCGCGCGCGGTCCGTAGCCCGTTTGTTAGGGTACTGCTCCGGCATTCGCCTGGTGTTGATCGGAGAAACCACGGAAAACTACCGATCAGAGCAGCCGGCCGCTAGAATTCCCCTCCAGACAGCGACTGAATTCGACCTAGCTGAAAAGCTAGTGTCGAAAATCCTGCCGCCTTCAGGACTCGAACCTAGGACCTCCCGGTCAGAGGCGCTGCAGTGACATCAGTTGATGCACTGAGCTCCCGGTACAAAAACTTGAGAAAACCGTAACTTACGAACGACCAGAGGACTGATCACCGCAATATTTTGCGGTGCCTACCGACCGTCTACACGCGCATCCTCCTCTCTCCCCGCCCTTGAAACATGTGGAGCTCTAGGCAATTACGGCTGTTGTGCGGTGCCTTCGCCAGCGCCGAGCGCATTCTCTGGACAGCATTTAGAACTGTTTGAAATTTCTCGCTCTAACGCACTTCAACCGCTTACGGATGCGGAAGACTGACTGGCTCTCGGTGGCAAAACCGTGTTATTTCTTCGCATCTGTTTTAAAACTTTCAAAATCTCAATAACTTTTTAGAGGATTATCGAACTTACGAAATATTTCTTATACACTTCGAATTCCTAGGTCTAGTGGCGGTATACGCGGTGTATCGTAGAATTCGCCACTGGGGGCACGGGGAGGCGCGGGGCGGCCTAGAGAACAGCATAGCGGTGCGCGCCTCCGCTCCGTTACACCGGCAGCTGCGACGACGACGGCAGCGGCGGAGGCGGAGGCGGTGGCAGCTGATGCGATAGCGCTGCGGATGCCGGGGTTCCGCGACCCAAGGTCGGGGAGCGGAAGAAGAGCGAGGCCAATGCCGCTCTTTTACCGTTCAGTAGGACCTCAGCTACAATTCAGAGCTTCTCCTACGCACAACCAAAACTTAACTACAAAACGTCGGCCCAGGGAAGGTATTGATCCTTGCTCGAGAAATTGGCAAGAGTCACAAAAAGAACTATACCTACGAAATTTGTTTTTCTCAAAAATATTAGATTGTTATTAGATATAAAATATT
Source organism: Teleogryllus occipitalis (assembly GCA_011170035.1). Taxonomy (NCBI): domain Eukaryota; kingdom Metazoa; phylum Arthropoda; class Insecta; order Orthoptera; family Gryllidae; genus Teleogryllus; species Teleogryllus occipitalis. The sequence continues at coordinate 53,478 of BLKR01001485.1, forward strand.
GCTATATATTATGGATATACTCTATTACATTACTACATATTATAATGGTTTAATATATTGTATTTTATTGTTCCAATCTTCAAACAAATTAATATCATAAGTAGAGCTCGAGTTTCTATGCTGTAAAAATGCCTAAAATATGCCACGATAAATATTTATAATAAGCAATAAATATGCAGCACAGAATTCACAAGAAACTAAAAGTTTATTACTAAAATACAAAGTAAAATTTTTATAGAGAAATTAAAATTGTGTTACGACGGTATTGCCTCTTTGAAACATGAACAAAATAATCATTGGTAAAAAATATTTTTAGATTTTTTTCACTTAAACATATTTGCAAAGCTGTCACTTGTTCATGGCCTAATATTTGGGAATGGAAAAAGAGATTTAAGAAAAATTACATAAAGTCATTGAACAAAGAACATTCTATATTTAGGTAAAAGTCATTACAGTATATGACAAGATATATTTTTAAATTTGTTTCTGAAAAGCTGGTTCGTTTGTTTGTTAAGACATTTTTATACATTAGGCATGCCCGTGAGCATGCGGTGTTGCTACATGATGTTTGAGAGATCTTTCTTTGGTACGCCTTGATGACGACCAGCGAGCACTTGGTGCGGTGATGCCTATGCATATCCTTTCGCTTACTATAAAATAATTCCTGAAAGGTAAGAACAACACGTTCTACGCACGTCGGGAAAGCTTGCTACCCCACTTTCGCAAAACTCAAAAATTCTTGCGCCATAATTTTGGGCTAATTTCAGCTCACCCTCCAAAAATTTTGGGCTACCTCCCAACACCCCGAAATTAAGAGATCACATTGGGGTTGGTAAACCTAGCGCTTACTCAAAATTCAAAATTTTATGTATGGTCGAAACAATTGAATGTTGGCCCCCTGTGGGCCACTTTTCAAAATTTCGAAACTAACCCTTGAGTAAGACAACAAAAAATCAAAACCTCCCCAATTTTTCAAAACTAAAAATCCTTTGCCATAATTGTGGGCAAATTCTGAGTTACTCAGTAGCACCAAAAACATTATTTCTGATACTCCACAACCACCCAAACATAAGGTTTCTAAAATGGGGTGGTAAAATTAGCACTCCCACGTACTCAAATTTCAGCTCTTTAAGGCAACTTTTCATAACTTCCAAATTCACCCCTAACTACGGAAACCAAGAATGCAACCACCCTAATTTTTCTAAACTCAAAATATTTTTGCGTCATAATTTTGGACACTTCAGTGATACCAAAATCATTGTTTCTATTACCCCGAAACCACCAAATTGTTTAAGCTCATTTTGGGCTTTTCAGTGACACCAAACCATTATTTTTGGTACCCTATAACCCCCCGAAATTTTAGTTTCCAAAATTGGTGGTGGTAAAGTGAGCACACTTACTTACTCAGAATTCGAAAATTTTTGTACGGTTGTAATTTTCGAATTTTGGGCTCCTTTGGGTCACTTTTCAACATTCCCAAACTCACCCGTAAGGACGAAAACAAAAAATATAATCCCAATATCTCAAAACTGAAAAAATCTTGCGCCATAATTTCGGGCTAATTTTGGTAATTTTGGTCGAAGATTTTTTGCCACCCCCAACGCCTTAAAATGAAGGTTTCAAAACTGGGTGTGGTTAACACGTTCCCTGTCCCTATGAAAACATTAAAATATCTCCCCACGTCCAAACCTTTCCGACAGTAAGAAAATTTTATTGTAATATTCTCAAAAATAAAACTATTTTTCCGCACATCTTGGTGCATTTCTAAATTCTATGACCGTCCTGGCAAGTCCACGCCGAAATCTGTGCATTCACGGGGAGTTCAATGGGCATGTTTGCCGTAGAAATTGTAAACGTCTGTGACCCACATGTGGTTTAGGGACGTAGCAAAACCATCGAGTGTAATGTCTTGTGAACCATATATGGATCACAGGATAGTGAACGTGTTAGCACCTCCTATTTAAAACTCAAAAATACTTGTACGGTCGGAACAAGCGAATTTTGGGCACCATTGGGTACTTTCCAAAATTTGGAAACCTAGAGATTCAGTAGATTACGATAGTTCTTCAAAAGATATTCTTAGCTCAATTCCATGCTTTAGAAGTACCAAATTCTCAGCTACACAATATTACAATTATTGTATAGTTGAACTTGCTTCTTGGTATAAACTTCAAGATATGGGACGAACAACAATTCAAATGTTAATTAAATACAATACGACAAAAAAATGGTGCTCCAAAATATTTCGGACTTGATTGGTTCTTTCTAGAAACCGGAGAAATCTAATGAGAACGGAATCAAATTTTCTACCATCTGATGCCCGACGCACTCCAATGCCGCTCCAGCCATCTACACGCTGCTCGTCTCATTCCCGTATATCTGAAATTCTAAAATCCAAACTACTTGACCTTTCTTACAAGCAAACACATACATTTTCAAAAAATGTAGAACTTCACAACAATGCCTAAAAATAATTTTGGGTTCCTTTCCATTCTTTCTTAAAAATGGAAAAAGCTCAGCTCAAGAAATTTAGATTTACGGTATTCTTTCACAAATCCCAACAAACTCCAAGATACTGTTCGAGTCAGTGGCGTGCTTGATAATTTGAATTGAGAAAGCACTTTTGAAATCGAAGGTGTTAAAAACGTAAAACAGTTAAAAATGATATGAATTTTCACAAAATGTGAATATTAATCCGGGAGAGACTGCGTCTTACATACAAACATAATTGGTCGCCTGGGAGAAAACGGACCCTAGGGAAAATTCCGTTGCCTAAATGTCTTCTAACGGCATAAACTAAATATAATTCGGTATTTATGTGATTCTTACATCCTTCACCTTATTTATCGAGTACTTTGCTATTTAAAATAATTAATAAAAATTTATAAAATCCATCAAACACTTGCTGATGCCTATTTTTTTCTTCTTTCATATAATGGAACATAAGTGCAAAAACATCTAAAAAAATATGCTGAATATTAATTTGAAAATGTATGTGTAGAGTTTATTAATAATTCTGCAGTAGCAGCAGAGATATTGTGATACTCCATGGTTATAAATTCAGGATATCAGTGGTATCAACCACAACTACTAATTGTGGTTGATATCTCTGATATCCTGAATTTATAATTTAGTAATAATGTTTTCACAGTCTTTACTAACAAACAATGGATGTGAAGTACATATACAATTTTCTTGCATTTTGCTAGAAATATTATCCTGTTTGCTTTCCTACCTGAGAAAGCTACAAGACCAAAAACAAAACGAACATTTAATAGCTTGGTCTGACTCCTGCGGGGGCCAAAATAAGAATAAATATATGCTTAGTTTTTGGTATTATATTTTTCACACTGAAGATGTTTGTAAGTGTTGGCCACAAATTTCCTATACGAGGACATACGTTTCTGTCTTGTGACCGAGATTTTGGGACCATAGAAAAGAAAAAGAAGAGAACACCTGCTGTATAATCACCAGAAGGCTGGTACAAATTAGTAGAGCAATGTAAAAGGGTTAATCCTTATATTGTAACGAGAATAAAGCGGGAAGACTTGTTTTCATTGATAATATGAAGAAACACGTAATATTTAGAAAGAAAGATGAAAATGGTAGACATGTAAAGATACAGGAAGCATCACAAATTTTGATAAGTGAGAATTTGCCAGGAAGCTATGGTATAAGCTATACACACAACAATGATATGGAAGACTATTCATTGGTGAATATTTCTCAGAGAGGTAAAGTGCCAAATAAGGTTCTTTTGCCACTTTTACACCAAACCAGGCGTCCTATTACAAATGCATAGTTGAAAGATTTGAGAAATTTGTTCCAATATATACTAGAAGAACACAAAGAGTTTTATGCTGGGCTTAGGGGAAAGATTCAGACCCCAAATAAAACAAGGGGAAAAGGGAAAGTCAGCTTACCAGTATCTGATGACTCGAGTGAAAACGACAATTCATCTGTGAGTTTTATTATTCATTTTATTATGATTCAAAGGAGTAGTTCATTGATAAATGGTATATTTGTGGTTTGTTAGGTTCATGCACGGAAAGATCGAAAAATTCGGAAGCAGATATTCTACTTTTAATTCAATATTAATAAGACAATGACTTTCAAAAAAATCCGAAAATTTGTAGAATTGTAACTACATACATATTGTTGTTTGTAAGTAAAGTTTTCTCCCTTTTTCTCCACTCTTCCTCTATGTGGGTTATCAGGTTCATGTACCACACCCCAGAATTGTTAGGTGTGGCTTATCAACATATTAAAATGAAAGGTTGTCCTAATGGAAAATGTTGAAATCCCACATAAAAATTACAAAATTTGAAAAATGTATTTCACATATAAATACATTTTTGGATGCATTATCTTCACATTTCTAAGGTGAATTTTTGAGAAATAAATTTGGAAACCGATTTACAGGACAGTTTTTAAACTTTGAAGCCAATTTTCTCGGTAAAAGCATTTTGAGTCTTATTAAGTTTTTCGCCCACAAACCTCAAATAATAACGAATAATCTAGGTTCCAATGACCATGATGCACAAATTCTTACAATTACTAATACCATTAACACTAACACAATAAATAATACACTCATGTGCAGAACATTTACTAAAGTTAACATAACATTATTTACGGACTGCTTTCTGGATGAATCTTCCTCCTAAAAAGAGAAAAGTAAACATTTAATGGAAAAGTAATACTTAGATCACACAAGGAATTAGAACATCCTGTAAAACCAAAGTGCACTTTACTTTATTTCTAAATATCATCACGTATCACCCGGTTTCAATGTCTATTTACGAAAATACAAAAGAATTTTAAAGAAAGTAATAATTCAGGCAAAAATAATGAAAAATAATCAGGATATTTTGAACAAGTAACAAAACTAAAGAAATGTGGAATATTGTTAAAAAATACCACATCATCTCAATACTAGAGAGAATGTTGTTTTATAAGATAATGAAAGAGAAGCAAGTAATCCAGAAAAAGTTTCACAAAGAACTCACATTTTCAATGCTTCTTCATGCCCAGAATATTTCCAGATATTTTCAAAACAGGAAAAATTAAGCCACTTTTTAAAAAAGGGAACAAAAATGAAATTCAAAATTACCAGCCAATTTCTCTTTTGTCAGTTTTCTCAAAAATATTAGAGAGGCTTTTCTATACGCGAATATAAACCTTTCTTAGGAAAAACGAAGCGTTTTCAGACTCACAACACGGTTTTAGAAAATCAAAATGTACGGAAACTGCCATTTCTTTTCTTTAAGATGTTGCTTCATCAATGGACCAAAATGAAGAACCCATTGGAATACTTTTAGATCTTTAGAAAGCTTTTGATGTTATTAATCATAACATCTTGCTCTCAAAATTACCTTCTTATGGAATTTGAGGTATTGCCATAGATTGGATAACCTCGTACCTTAAACATCGATCTCAAAGAGTAGAAATACCGTACTGGCACGAAAAGGCATTATGTACTTATCTTTCCAATTCTTGGCCAATTAAGCATGGGGTCCCACAAGGTTCGATCTTAGGTCCAACCCCTTTCTGTTATACGTAAACGATATGTTGTCGTCTATTAAAAATGGAAGAATAGTTGTTTGTCGTGTCGTCACACGAATGTTCTTTGCAAAAAAGAAACAATAAATAGTTCGATTTCAGAAGATTCAATTTGGTTTTGTAATAACAAATTAATAGTTAACGAAAGAAAAACTGTTTCAATGCATTTTTGCATTTCAAATCGTCAATCTCATGCTCCATTGAAAATGAACAATATGCAATTAGCTGATATTAAGGTAACAAAATTTTTAGGTCTCTCAATTCAGTCAAACTTCAAATGGAATGTACATATATCATAATTAAATACTAAATTAAGTTTATTATGTTACGCATTCAGAATTCTATCAAATTCTGTCAATCTTCATGTAGCTCGATGCGTGTATTTTGAAAATGTACATTCCCGCCTGAAATATGGCTGAGGAAGCTAATCCTTTTGTATCCAGATATTTAGATTGCAAAAGAAAATAATCCGAATAATGAAAAAATGCCATTCACGTGATCCCTGCAAGTCTCTTTTCATTGAGCTTGGAATTTTACCAATGCCTTGCCTAATTATTTACGAATCTGTAAAATTTGTCAAAACTGACTTACTTAACGGTGGGAACATATTTTCATGCAATACTGATTACTGACTGATTTATAATTACAACACACGTCCTAGAAATCATGTTCATCAAATTTCAGTATTATCAGCTCACTACAGGACATTCACATACAATACATGTACGTTACTTTCCAACACATTGTCAGATGACATTAAACAGTTAAAACCTATACACAAATTTAAGTTAAAAGTAAAATCTTTTCTGCTGCAAAACTGTTTCTATACAATTAGAGACTATACTCGTCATCAGAAAGAAAAATAATGTTTATTTTAACAAAACAATGATATATAATGAATTAGTTTACATATGTATTGTTTAATTTTTAAAAAAGACCTAATATGTCTGTAACAAGTAATGTACTTCAGCTTCTGGGTCAATGACCCCCACCTCGATCAGGTTTTTCTCCAGTTTCCCTGATCCATTGAGCATATGCTGAGATGGCCCCTTGATTTGCGTCTGGACTTAAATGTAGCTTTACTATGCGCTCGTTTTGTTGATCTCTCCTTTTGCCTGTAGTGGTAGTAGAGCTGAGGTTGGGTTACTATTTTGTTAGCAATGCAGAAAAATCAAATATGCACTTCGTTTACCGTTGCAAATAAGTTTTCTATATCTCAGGAACGAAAATCTCTAGTTTTTCAAATGTTGCTAATCTCGCGCTTTTCTAAACATTATTATTATTATTATTATTATTATTATTATTATTATTATTATTATTATTATTATTATTAATAATTTTTTTAACTCTTTTCGTCTTTCAACTATTTATAGTTAAAATTTTTGAAGGTATTCTGGAAATCAAGAAAGCGTGCGCACATCTCCCTCATACATCACATACAGTTTTTACGTTGTTTTTTTTTCACTAAATAAATACGAACTGTGCCGCCATTTTCCATTGACGTCATATGGATTCCCTACGAGTTGGGGCACCTCGCAGTTCTTAGAAACATTTGACCACAAAGTCCATTCATATTTCATTCATGAAATGACATATTTGCCTTACGAGTGCAAAGGGTTTTAAAAAGTATTCATTATCTTGAGTTTTGGACCTTCTGCAAATTTAATTAATATCTGGATTATGATTACTTTTTCCAAGACAATTTTAATACAGTTATCCTCTCAGAAACGCTTATGTTTTCATGTATGTTATATCTTTCAGATATTATTAAAAACCTTACTCCTTTATGTTCCTTCGTGTAGCTTATGTAACTGAAGATGTTTCCATTTCTATTATGCTTGCTTGCTTGCTCCAATGATTGCTTCTTTGTATTTTCTGATTTCACGTAGCTCTAATACTTATAACTATCTAATATTTAATAGAGCTTGCTCATGTTCTTTTTCCCTTTTATCTGTTCTTAAATATCTAACATTGAATGTTGCCAATATTGGCTTCTTTTCCTTTGCATTATTTTTAATATTTGATTTCAGACACGTATCGGGATATTTTTACTTATTCTCATGACGATGGTTGCGTTTGTTATTTTTGGTTTCTGTTTGAGGGTATATATTCCTTTCTTTATCCATTGTCAAAGAAGGTGTAACAACAATTTCTTTACCTTTAATTTTGTTATTAGTATATTATTTGTATTTGCGAGCCCTTTTTCTTTCTCATCAGCATTAGTCTGAAAATGACATTTGACATTCTTGATTATTCTTGGTACATTTGAGGGTTCTGCGTTTTCCAGGACTTAGGACACAATTCCAGCATTCCTATTAGCCGTTGACTTGAATTTTGAAATCACCGATCTTAACTTAATTTCCTATTTCTCTTTCTTCTTTTGTCTTATACTTTATTGCAGCCAGGGTTGGGCAAAACACTTTAAATTTAGTATTTAAATATTCGCCAAAATAGTTCGTAAGTAAGTATTTAAATACATACTCAAAATACATTAGGTTTTGAATAGCTAAATACATAGGTATTTAAAATACTTCAAATACTCAAAATACAGTAAATACAATAAGAGCAATTTCCTGTTCTCTGGAGCGCCTCGGCGGGCTTTGGCGTAGTTGATGTGGCAACCCACACGATGTCAAATTCTCATACGCCTCTAAACGGTGTCCCTGCTCGACGCTTCGCAGGCAAGAACACACAAGGCATAAAGCTTCTCGATTGGAGGTAGCTCTGACAGATTTTACATGGTTGTTACTTGTTTGGAAAAAAATACCTATCAGTGATTTCTCAAAAACTGATTGTAGAAATCAAAATATAGTGAACAATAAATATCAAAAATGCGGAAAATTTGAAGCCAATTAAATAAATTATCTGTTTATATTTTTTCTTCATAATTATAATCCCAACTATCATTGGACTTCTCCCCTATTAGCCACATTTAGTTTTACATTTTATTGACCACAAATAAAATTTTCACACACATTTTGTAGTTAAATCGAACAGTAGATTCACTTATATTCTCTCCTTTTATACCCTATTCATTCTCTCCCCCCCCCCACACACACACACACTTTTCTTTATGATTCTCGCTCGCTCTTGTTGATATTGCTCGTACTCAAGATGCGTGGCAGGCTTAATGCCTTTGTAGATTCAATTTTTTTAACATACTGCAGCTTTTCGAGCACGCCAATGACTTCGCCATTGTAACCACAAACAGAAGTTAGTTTTCTTCCAAAATTGGAAGGAAAGTAATGGATGCAGAGATTGTATTTGACTCATGTAGCCTGAACCAATGACAATGACCCACTGCGCATATTTTCTTTAACTGAAGGTGAGGACGAACGCCCCCCCTCCCCTAGTTCGAATTGCTTCAACAGAGGGGAAGCCTGCTCCGACGTCAATCGTACTCCACATGGGAATCGTTGATCGTCGAACAATGTTCCAAAAATTCAACAAACAAAGTGCCGTTGGCTTTAAAACATGTGACCATGAGTTTTCTGGCTGAAAAAGTTTGTCTTTGTGGAAAACCCTTATGCTTGTCTGGAGAAACGGTATGACCCCTCTTCATTGATTACTGTTTTGGCTTACTGGTGACATACGCCACCCAAGTCCCGTTGCCAGTCACACAATCTGTTCAAACACAGGGCTACTTCCCCTTCCGAGTCGTAACGGAAAAGGATGTCTTAGAGCTGAGCCCATTCGCTTGGTCTGCTGGATCTCGGTCAGCAATTTTGATATCCAACGAGTACAAATCTTCGATAGCCTAATTTTTCAGTGACTACCTCGTAAAAAACTGTCTGAAGAACTCGAAAATTGTTCGAAAATGTCCGAGATTATAAGCCGATGGTTCTCTCGAACGTTTGCCACAATTTTCTCTACGAAGTCGTCACTGACTACAGAAGGCCTACCTCTCCTCAGTATGAATATTTCTTCTTCCACGTTTAAAAACTCGTATCTCCTGATACATAATTCCTTCACTCAAAAATTTGAGCCGTAAACCGAACACAACTCACGATGAATATCAGCTGCAGACGAATTTTACAAGAAATCATATTACCAATGTAACTTCCGTAATCTTCGCCATATTTGGCAGAATTGTCTTTGGATAGCAGTCATGTTTTATGTTTAAAACATGCTAACAATGGATAAAACACACATTGCATAACTGGAAGCATACAGAGCCACACCATACTCCTAGACAACAATGGCGACACTTCCCCCTCTGCTACTCAAGTTTCGTTACAACGGAGTTTTATTTCAATGCTCGTGATGCGTGGTTTATTTTAGTGAATACTCTCTGCCGGAGTTTTACCACCTCAATTAAAACTATTCGCAATCTCTTCGCTTTCTTAGCCTTAGCGTTTTCGTATACTGTTTTCATTGGTGTCAGAGATTCGAATGAAAGACGTACTAGTTCTATCTCGCGTCAGAGGAGATTTCGTATATGCATATATCATATAATTCAGTCAGACGAATTTTCACAACTGAGAAAAGTTTCATTAGAAAGAGACAAACCTTAAGTCTCGTTTTCAAGTGTATCAGATGGTCCTAATCGTTCGTCTTTTGGATAATTCGATCGACTAGCACATTCAGTGCCTGACTGACTTATGTGCGCCCTAGGCTGTCAAATGCTTTATAGCCCTTTTTAATTTGCTTTTTTGATATAAAATATATTTATAATAGTTTGAATTATAAAATCTTGTACGATATTTGTAACCGATGCAAATAATCAATATAAATAATTGATTGTATATTTGCATTGTTTTATAACATCAAAAAATGTTCTAGGTCAATAAATAAAAAATATAAGACAATTATAAAATAAAATCTATATTTTATTATTTACATTTTGTAATAAAAAATGTGGATATTAAAGTCAAAATAACATTTTGGTGCACCTAGAAAATATGCGTTGTTATACGGAATTTCGTTTTCTTGCTTAGTGTCGGCAAATTTCTTAACAGTGTCTTCCAACTCTTAGCATCTCAAAATGTCATTTTCTATGTACAACAAAGGTAATGCTTTTAATGTGTCTTGTTTAAGACTCCATCTCATATAATATTTTACGCGCTTCAAAGCAGAAAAGATATTTCGCCATTTCCATTAGTCACAGACATCATTAAATAGACTTCAAATAATCTCATTTGGAAATATATCTTGTATCAACAATTTCTTTAATAAAGAATACCCTCCGAATTACCATTTTATAATTCCTTTTCTCACAAATGTAACATTTTATTTCCATATCTAACAAGATGGTCCGCCACAAACGAATATAATTTGGATATCAACTCAAAGCAGCCTAAGAAGTTTTTATTTTGTAATCAATAATCTCGTTGTTATTGAAAAAGACAATCCTTGATGTTAAAAATTTCACAGTTTCTACCATTCTTTTCAGGACATTTCTCCAATATTCTATTTTATTTTTGTGCTGTTTCACAAGCTCTGGACTCTTTCTAAAACTGCAGACATACATATAAATTTTCTTACGCAATCTTAATTTTCGTAACTGTTATGTTGAAAATGGTGTTGCTGTTTTTCTAGTCGTTAAGCCCTGATGTAGTGAGCAAAGTAGTAGTGCCACTATATAACTTGCCATAGCATAAAGTACATGTCTTGTAGATGGCGAATGTACTAAAAATAATCTTTTAACAACTATACCATTTGCCGTTGCTTTAAAAAATTATGATTTTGATCTGCATAATGCCTTTTAGAGGTAGAAAAATCGATGTCATGATTTTGCACCCTTTAGTTACGGAGTTTTTCCCTTCTGCAATCCTAGCGGTATGGACTTTTTCAAATAGACAAATATGCTTGACCCCCAGTGGATTTTGAATCACAGCGAGTGTTGAAGAGGGCCGACGCGGGTCAGTATTGCGAAGGAAGGCATTGGCGCTTCACGGACAGTGGGCCACAATAAGGCGATGTGTTTATATAATGTAAAATGAGATGTATGCATGAAAAAACCGGGGACAGTTTATGCTAATGCATGGAAATATTACTCTTCAAATATAATAATAATAATAATAATAATAATAATAACAATAACAACAACAACAATTTCCGTAATTGAAACATTTAAATAGGAATACACTTTTTATTTTTTTATTTTACCATTCTGCATAAAGTATCATAAAGACGTGCTGCTACTCAAACGAAAGAGTAAAAAATATCTTCCTGGTACCTCTTAATTATCAGAAACGTTTCTGAATTAAATTAAAATAATACTTTATTCAACAAATTTGTGCAAGTTCATAGAAGTGCAAGCCCTTAATTCCGTTACAGATTGCAAACGATATTAAGTTTACTTATGGAGGTCAATAATAAAAATATTGTCATTTTCCCCCAAATTTCTCTTTACTTTTTGCCATTACTAGTTTTCCAATATTTCAGAAACAAACGTGTCGTCGATAAACAAAGTGAAGCTTGCAAAAAATCTGAAAATGTAATGTTTTCTTGTTTTCCCGCGGAAAAAAGGTTCGTTTACATAAAAGCTTCTCAAACCTGAAGAAAGTCTTTGGGATTTCACAAACAATGTGTGAAGTATCTTCTCCTTATCCCTATTCTTTTCAGATTTCTTCTCTGTGGATTTCTTCTGTGTTAGGGCGCCAAGCCAAGGCAAATGTAAGCTTTCATTTCCCTCTAAATTAGCTACTGAAGCCACAGCACACTGTAAACGCGCAGAATGCCTCACCGGCCCACGAGCGCTCCGGGACCCTTCTCTATCAACGCCTTCGTAGGCCGGGGCTCGAATACGTGGGGATCGCCACCTCTCAGCATGCCATCTTCAGCAAGCAAGAGCTGTCACACGCCTCTGGAGGTCAGGCGAGAAACATCCCATTCGGACCGCCGAGCTGAAAATCGCCGGTAAAACTGTTTCCCCTTCGTAACTAAAAGGTTGAATCCATCTTTGGCCACCATTTTATTACAACCATCGTCAATGTTCCACTGTACTGGGTCGTTTGGAACTATATTTGATTAATTAACATTTTCTTTCGATACAAATACAATGAAAACATTCAAAAGTTCTCCTTATGAAATTCTGCATCCGCTGAAATCCGTCCGCCCCCAAAAATGACGCGCCTCAGGCTCCAGGCAACTCAGCCGGTTCAGTAATCTGGCACTGAGCACATTCCTTGAACGTTGGCAAGATGCACTGCTGTGAATTTTATATTGCTGAGTAAGTATCGTTGTCAGTTGGCCAGTTTCTTTGAATGAGTAAGTCTTCTTTATAGGGTTCCGCTCTTTCCGTATTCTGAAAACTTATATTTCCGACTTTTCACTTTTCTCTTTTCCTTACTAAAAGCACCACATCCTCCTCATCCTCTGACCATCTACGACAATCGCTTCGAGCTATTCCCGGCTCTAGGTCTCTTGGACTAACATCCGTGGGATGGGCAGATGTCGACAAGTTTATATTAGCTCACTTTCTGAATAGGTAAGAGACGTTAATAGAATGAAACATGTCAAGTTCATTCTATTTCTTATTCTATCCATTTTGCTCATTGGTTTGAAGTGAAGATCCTCAGTGGGTATGTTAGAGTTTACTGATCACATTTAACGAGTTGGTTCTTTTTCTGACAGCCGTAACTGCAAACTCACGGTAGCCTCAGGACGTACCCCAGCAAGGGCTCCCCGATCGTTAGTCGATATTACGGGATTTTCAGATTGCTGACGGTAGCCTCCTTTGCAAGTCAATGCAATGCTCAGACCTCCACTGTAATGAATGAGTCAGTAGTCTAGTGCGTTAACTGATATTTTTTCGTACCCTCCAAGAGCCGATAACAAGAAGTACAATGGCGCACCCTCCCTACCTCCTATTTATAGATATAGCCAACCCATGCGTGTAGGTTCTTCATCTCTTCCGCCATCTCCCTTTTCACTTTCTCATACATGTACAGGAGTAATATACATAGTATACAGAAAGTTATGTAATGCTGCGGGAAATCGATTTCGCGATTTCAACGGAAATACTTTACGGAAATACAAAACGGAAATACTCAACGGAAATAACAAAAGCACGTTTTTTTCAAAAATGGCTCCAAATTTTTCTTTACATTTTTGGTTGGGTTAATGCCAAATGCATCCTATCTGATAACATAAACGCCTTATTGCTCTATTCTTTTGTATTTTCAAAAATTACAAAAATTTAATACCGTTGACTTGTCTCCCACGACGGTAATATTCACATTAGCCGCAATTTATTCACATTATTATATTTATGAGTACATGTGCTGTAAATATTGTCAATTAAAGCTTCTCGAAAAGTCAACCCTTTTCTGTTAATAGGGCCTCAAAATTCCGCATTTTCTGAAACGCTCAAACGCCATTTTCTCAAAGACAGCTCCAAATTTTTTCTTCAAACGTTACCAATGGATAGTGATAGTTGCACTGTTTAATATGACGTAAAGTTCATTTTGGTGTATTCTTTTGTTTTTTGGAAAATTACTCAAATGTAATTTTTTTAAATATCTCTCACGCTGTTAATATGAACATTTCCATCGATTTGTATACATTACCATATTTGTGGGTGGAAGTACACAAATGACTTTAAATGAAGTTTTTTGATATCTCAATAAATTCCTGTAAGAAAGAGCTTCAACTTTCGCATTTACAGTACTGCTTAATCGCCATTTTCTTAAAAACGGCTTCGAAATTTTCAATAAAAACTTCTATATTGGACGAGGTTTTACTCTTCTTTAATATTTTGGTTCTACTATTAAGAAACCAAAAAGTTGAGAAAATGTCAAAAAAAAAGTAATTTGGGCGACGATACACGGCAGCTGTATAGAGAATGGAGCAAAACAAAGCCAGTCCACACCAAGGAAATTAGAAAAAAATTATTTTTCTTCTTCTTCTTCTTCTTCTTCTTCCCGACAGGGTTTAGGTCATGTGACCTGTTCCGGCACCCATTTTTTTTTCTCGGTCTGCCAATGTCCCTTTTTCCTTCTGTTCTATAGTTCATAGCTATGAATGGAAGTCGGTACGTTGGCATTCTCGATACATAATTGTACCATTTTAACTTTTTTTCGAGAATGATTTCATACAATTCTTTGACTTTTAAAACTTCTCTTTATTTCAGAATTCCGTTTCTTGTCGAGTAGCGAACACCCTAGTGTATTTCGGAGAAATTTCATTTCCGCCGTTTGTATTTTATTTTTGATTTTTTTCGTGTTCACTCATGTTTCGCTGGCATACATGAGTGTGGGAACTGCAACTGTCTGGTAAAACTTAAACCGTGTCTCCTTTCGTGTTCGGTTTGCAAGATACTTATGTATCGTTCCACAAACACTTGAAGTTGCTAACTTGTTCTAAATTGTAGTTTCCTATTGTTATTTTAGATCTTACTGGATATTTGCCTCGGAATGCCATGACTTTTGATTTTTGTGCGACATTTGAAGTCCATATTCAAGTGTTTTCTTAAAGATAAAAATGGACATTTGGAGCTTGTTTTCA
The DNA here is from genome assembly GCA_011170035.1 of Teleogryllus occipitalis. Classification (NCBI taxonomy): domain Eukaryota; kingdom Metazoa; phylum Arthropoda; class Insecta; order Orthoptera; family Gryllidae; genus Teleogryllus; species Teleogryllus occipitalis. The sequence continues at coordinate 68,490 of BLKR01001485.1, forward strand.
GTCTCTGGTATCACCACTTTGTCATCACCGTATAACATTGAATTGATGTAAAAAGAGCCCTTTAATTGTACACCTCTATCGACTTTATTTTTCCATATTCTATATACGTCGTCCAGATATATGTTAAAAAGTGTTGGTGATATTGAACAGCCTTGCCTTACTCCTTTATTTGTAGGGACAATTATATTAGGTTTACATTTTCCTAAGATGATCGAAGTTTCTTTGTATACACTCTTTATAGCTTCGATAAGGTGTCTAGGGTAACCTCTCCGTTCTAATATTTCCCATAGAAGAATGCGTCGATTGTTGTCAAAAGCCTTTTCAAGATCTACAAAAGCAAGATGCGTTTCTTTGTTATGTTCTCTTCGCTCTTCTATCAATCGCTTTAAGGGAAATATTGCATCTGTAGATGAACGGCCTTTTCTGAATCCCGTTTGCCCTTCTGAGAGAAGTGCTTTGGCTATTGCCTTCATCTTTAGAAAAATTTGCTACGAGAAAGTCTGTCATTTTGTAGCACCTCTAGTTACTTTCTCGTATACATACGTATATACGGGATTAATATACCTAGTATAGATAAAATTACGTTATGTTGTGGGAAATCGATTTCGAGATTTCACCGGAAATACACGTTTTGGGGTCCCCTGATACCGAAAAAGTGTTTTTTTTCAAACGTCCGTCCGTCCGTGAACACTAGTAGCGCCTAAACCATCCGTACGATCTTTTCCATATTGAAGAAACCCGTGTCTATCTGGCTCTTGTTGAAGCTTTGAAATTTTGCAAAACATTCTTTAAAATTTGGCGATACTTTACATGAAGCCCCCCAGACATTTTTAAAAAAATTCTCAAAAACGACTCCAAATTTTTTCTTTAAATTTCTTACGAGAATAAAGTAAAATACACTTATAAAAGTGGGATAGGCCCGATTTCCACGGTTAACTCTGAATTTTCGAAAATTGCGAAAATTTGAATTTTTCGGCGTCTTCCTACAACTATCAAATTGAAGACACAGATTTATCCTTCAAATGAAATTTGTTGTCCATACATAGTTCTTTCTTTAAGGTCATATAGACTTACTGAAAATTTTAGTAGTTTTCGTGCAATAGTGCGTGATATATTTGCAACTATAAAAAAATTACAAAAGCAAGATTTTCTCAAAAACGGCTCCAAATTTTTTCTTTACATTTTTGGTAGGGTTAGAACCAAATGCACCCTTTCCGATGACATAAACGCCATATTGCTCTATTCTTTTTTTGTTGTTTTTTTCAAAAATTACAATAATGTAATTTCTTGACTTGTCTCCAGTAATATTTACATTAGTCGATTTGCATTATTCACATTATTAGATTTATGAGTACATGTGCTTTAAATAATGTCAAATAAAGTTTCTCGAAAACAACAGTTTTGTGTGAAAATGAGCTCAAAATTCCACATTTTCAGAAACGCTCAAACGCCATTTTCTCAAAAATAGCTTCAAATTTTTCCAATGGATAGTGCTAATTGCACTGTTTAATATGATTTAAAGTTCATTATGGTGTATTCTTTCGTTTTTTGAAAAATTACACAAATATAATTTTTTAAAAATATCTTTCAGGCCGTTAATATGCACATTTCCATCAATTTGTATACATTATTACATTTGGGAGTGGAAATGACTTCAAATGAAGTTTTTCGCAAACTCGATATATTCCTGTGAAAAAGCTTCAAATTTCGCGTTTACCGGAATGCTTAACTGCCATTTTCTTAAAAACAGCTTCAAAATTTTCAATGAAAATCTAATGAAATTTTCAATGAAAATTTCTATTTTGGACGAGGTTTTACTCTTCTTTAATATGGTTATATTTGAATGAAGTTATATTTCGGTTCTACTATTAAGAAACCAAAAAATTGATAAAATGTCAAGAAAATGTACTTTGGGCAACGATAGATGGTAGCTGGCCAGAGAATAGTGCAAGACCTTAAAGCCAGTCCACCCCAAGGAAATTAGAAAATTTTGCTATGAGAAAGTCTGTGCCATTCTGTAGCACCTCTAGTTTCTTCAATGATTCCGTTGAGATTCTCCTCTGGAATATTACTTCTAACCTCACCATCGATGTGTTAGGCAAGGAAGCCTATTAGTAGTTCACTTCTGCCGACATGACTTGGAAGATCATGGGGATACTCAAGTCTCAGCTCCAACTAAAAGATCAATTTGCATGACTTCTTTAGGCAATTAGCCAAATCGTATACAGACAGCGCTACAATGAAATGCTTAGGCTGTCATAGGTGAAGCTTGTCTTATCTCACAGTTAAAATTACATTGGTGCTAAGATGTGTTGTATACTTCGCTTGCAAAGACAGTGGTTGATTCCACTCAATATTTGGTTAAATGAAGGGTTCCCAACGGGGTCGGTCCCCTTTGGGGGGGGGGGGGATGGAATTTTAAAGGGAGTCAATTAATATCAAGGAGTCGATTTACTCTGTACTGGGCAACTGATAGATATAATAAAGATCAAGTACACATTGATTACCAAAAATATTAATGAAGTACATAGATAATTAATTTTTTGTTCTCTGAAGCTTCAAAACATTTAAAAATAAATTACCAATTTGTTTGGGAATTTCACATCATTCCCATTAATAAAAATTGAAGTTTCAGGCAATTAGAATGTGATACATAAAATTTGTGTTTCCTTTGTTTAAATTCATTTATGTGCTTGTATGTGTTAGAATTATGGTGAATATTATAAAAAATTGAAGGGGTCGATAAAGCAACCCATTCTTTTCAAAGGGGCCATGATAAGCTTTAAGGTATTCCCTTCTTCACAACTTACTATCCAAAATAAGAGGCTTTACCATCTTATCACTATCTTTGGAGGAAAAAAAGAAAGAAAAAAACAACAACTGTCGAGGTCGACATTCCTTTCATTAAATATCCTCTTCCATAAGGAAGAGGGCAGAGGGTGAGAGTTTAGTATCCATAAGGGAGATACAATCCATTCCTATGGTACCCACCCACCACAGAGGCTAACAAGGGCACATTCCATTTGCAGGGTTGCCATGGGGAATAGAACAGGGAGTGGCAATGCCTGTCCCCACTGCAAACTAGAAGGGGGACAGCAAGACAATCCCTACACCCCTGTCCAGGTGATTGATGTCATCTTAAAAAAAGCCAAGGCCAAAGATTGTGACTGGAGCAAATACGCCTACTACAGTCACCATGACTCTCACAATGAACAGAGTTAGACAGAGTCTACCCCAAGGTTCCAGAGGAAAGGTGGCATGCAAGTGAGTACACACAGATGCCTCATCCTTCAGGTAACCCATTCTCTTCGATAGGGACCACCATGCGCGGTAAACACACATGAGTGGGCATTCAACATACAGGGATGACTGGCAAGAAAGAAGAAAAAGGTGATAGAAGAATGAAGGAGACATGAAAAGGAGGAGATAATGGAAGGATAATGAAAGGAGGAGAAAGGAACACACCACCTTTTCTGCATCCCATCGTCAGAACATGAACTGATCCACCTTGATAAATGTTCTTTATGCCTGAAAGAAGGTTCTTCACATTGATTTCTACTAGGATATGCACAGAGAAATTCCTAACTGAAAATTAAGGCAACCAATCTTTCTTGATGCTTCTCTCTAAGGTTTCTCATGTCCTTGCTGGCAGTGTGGTGACTGGTGACTGAGCACCTTCTGCTTCCAAGTTTGAAAACACATTCAGAATTGAAGAATATGTTCCTTAGACATATATGCCAGACTCTTAACCTTTTCCTTGTATTTTTCTTCAATGGGTGCACCTTGTCTCCCCTCACTCTACTCCACTTAGTCTATTATGAACTTTCTATGACATGCAATTTTAATCACTTTATTAAAAATGACAAATTATTGATTGGACTTCTTCCTTTATTTGTCACACAATGACTGCATTTCCATGTGTGGGTGTTGGATAAAAGATAGGTTTTAAGCACAACTTCATTTACATATGGATACATATAGAAAATATAACTCTCAACCATCCAGACATACATACTCTCTGTTAAGACTTATAAGATCGACATATAAAAATGCTTAGCATTTATTGGTCTTATAATAATAATAATAATAATAATAAAAATAATAATAATAATAATAATAATAATAATAATAATAATATAATAAAGAAATAGAAATAGTCATTGTAGTACAGTATTTGTAATAGTCACAGTAAAAATCAGTGTAATAGTTACAATCTAAATTATTGTTGCATTATAGCAAAACAATTTCAAAATTATACATAAGCTGTTCCTCTTAATAAGAAATATCACTAGTAACAAAAATGTCGGATTATATTACTGCAAACTACATACAAAGCAAAGCATTTCCTTACATGGCAGGGAGCATACAATTCTTTAATGGTATGTATTCTCCAAAAATAACCATGCACTGCACTGGGAACTAAGTAATGAGCTAATCTCAAAGCAGAATAAGCCTGATTAATGAGCTAAACAGCAAAGGAAAGCTTAGCACACAATAATAATCAAACTGTATAAAAGACATTCACACATCACCCCATAAACCATTTGTTTCAGCACTACAACATGCCTCTACATTGTGTCTGTCAACACCACGGTTATGAGGTGCTCAAGATGAACTTTGAAACAATTTATACCACTGCTTCAATAAATGGTACAATATCAAGTAAGGTTTGTATCAATCGTCACCACTTCCCAAGTTCACAGTGCATTTGTTCCTATGACTACTACAAAAATGTCACATGTTTCTGAATTACATGAGAATGTTTCATCTTAGGACAAGAAATTCTCCTGAACAGAAACAAAATTATGTGGTTTAATATCGCTTAGCTTTGGAAACTTTCCATCTCTGCTGTAAACACAGCATTATGGCACCATAATAACGGCCATTCATATCAGACTCACAACTCACATCTTCCTTTATCCATATTGAAACTTTTCAAGATAGAATTCAAAACAATAACTGGAAAGCAGAAATTTTATAAAATAATCATTAACTCAACAACATAATAAAGATTTGTAGCACTGAATAAAATATTAGTCACTATTGAAATACATACAATAGAATAAAGATATTTGGCATCTCTTAAAGTAAAAAATCAATACTCTCATCTGCAACGGTTTCAACCGAAAAAGCAGCAACAAATTCACATATTTAAAAATACGACACAGTCAGGTTCTCACAACATAAAAGAAGAAAGATACATTTCCACATAAAGCAATTGACTCTTTCCAAGGAGCTTATTTTTTACTTTTTTGGAGAATTTAAAATCCCCCTAACTTAAAACATAAATAAATATACCATCAAACTTCTAGTACTAACAAATAATGTAGAATATTATATTGTCACATATTCTCAGGAACAAGACAATTCATTATTTAACACACACAATTGCATGTTCGTTTTTCTCTCATTAAGCGGTATGCACTCACGCTGGCCCACAAATGTAATAGAAAGGCGAGTGAAAAGGCAGTTGTTGTATCTCCTTACTCTTTACCGCAAGGCACAAGGATACATCCCAACAAAATGCATTACAAAGGTAGCACACAAGGTAGCATTGGGAATGTACCACTTTTCAACAATTCTCCAAACCGTGGGAGATGTTTACAATCATACAGCAAACTCTGACAGTAACTGTCTAGACTGGAATTTCTGGCATTCTGAAGCAGTATTTAATGATGAACTTGTATTTCTTGTTAGGAATTCATAATCTGTTTGTGGAGTACATTCCTTTGGAACCAAAATCATTTCCACAGCAAATATGCATGTTATGGCAGAACATGTTGCAATGGGTTATCATCAAATTAAATAAAATATTTGATAATTTATTTTTCCAATAATAAATATTGCACCAAGAAATCTTAGAAGAATATATTACACAGGATTAAATACGAACAAAATCAAAATTGAAGGAAATATTACAAATTCTTAAGCAAATTACTTATTCGCAATCCATTTCAGTGTACGGTAGATTGCGCTCATTTGCTTTGCAAAACTACCTATCTACACAACCAGATTCCATTCCAGACAGGTTTTATACAAATGGCAGCAAGAATAAAGAAATTACTCAATATCTATATTAGCATTATTTTCAGTTATTGCAACAGTTTCCTTAGCAAACACAAAAAGGACAATGGAGCACCTTGAGACTTTGAACACTCTTGTTAGGTCTATAAGTTACAATCTCTAAATGATCACAGTAGATTAAGAGTAATATCTCATTTTCATTCCCATTTTCCAATTTCTTCATTAGCATTAGAATGTATGAGGATACAAGAGTTAAGAACAGTGTTTTTATTTCTGTTCATGGTTTCTTACATTGTCACACTCAAACCAAATACAACTCTCTGAAAAAGCAAAAATACCACCATTTTCAACAGATCACATCCACTAAGTATGGTAAACTTTATGTTGTTCATGCAAATTCTTTGAAATAACAATTTGAGTTACCAAAGTCCTATAAAAACAAACACACACCATTTTTTTCTTTTAAAATGTACCTTTCCTTTTTAAGTGATATGCCATAAATATTTTTTTCTTCCTCTTTAATGTAAGAAAAATTTCCTTGTAAGCCTGTCACACCAATTTTTCCTATTTTTCAATGTACATTTTCACTATCAAATGAAAATTTGCATGAATAACATGTACTAACAAGGGAGAAACACAGACAAAAGAATTAAATTTCCATATATTCTAATCAGGGGAGAAACTGCATACTATCCATACAAAGGTAAATTATGAAAGAAAATTGTTGTGTCTGTATGTGATGTTTAAGTCACAGTTAACATTTATGAACACACTCAAGTTTAGAACCATTTTCAATTGTTTAGTGATTGTCATGGGTCAATTTCAGAATTTTGAACTCCCAAAATTTGGGAACCAAATCATTTAGATATATGATAATATTTAACATGTTCAATGAAGAAGTATGGTAAGCCATGTACAATCATCTTTAGCATCCTGTAACATGTTACGCAAAGTAAACATGAATAAGTTTCCAGAGGAAGAATTGTATATTAATGTCAATATTATGACGTCCTCTCTTCGTCCTTGACATATTTAGAGGAACATGACATGCTTTATCAGTTTTGTAATGGTGAAAGAAAACATTTTAGTAAAAGTCATAACTTACAAACATGGAATAAATTTATAAGAAAAGTATTACAACAATGTGACTAGATGTATATGAAGCATGCTGCCAAACAACCCAACAACACATAGCAAAAATTTGAAATAGTTATTACATAACTAATGAACACTAGTGTGTAAGAACACACCAAAAACCAATATAATAGCAGCCTTTAATTCATTCACAAAAATGAGGTGCATGAAATTATGTCATGTTCAGCAGCATTTCAAAAAACCATTAAGAGAGATCAAATGGTCACAATAATAATTTAATAAGGAAAAGTGTAGCCACAGGAGGCAAAAAGGTTAATGAAAACTCCGAGTTGTAAAGGAAATGCCACAGCCACAAAGAGACTTCAACAGTCACCTAAAAGTCACAGTTGTGACATGTTATTTTAGAATACATGGAGACTATCAAACAAAACCATCATAACAAACATCAAATAGTTCTACTGCACAGATGTTTTGGAAGATGACACAGCACAAGATAGTTGATCCTGCTCATTATGAAAACACATGAGTAATAAAAACTCTTGTGTGAATGTTAAAAGATCTCACAATTTACAACAATCTTAACACCCAAAAGGTTCTGTATGAATTTAAACAACATTCAAATTAGAGAACAAGATGAATCTATTAAAACACTACCAAGACTGAAATAATACTATACACATACACACAATCTATTGCAGCTAATTTCAAATGTAACAATCACTATCTCAACAACAGCAATTTATCAAAATGTTTCCAAATGTTTTAACATGTCTTTGGGGAATTGTTTAGCCCATTTCAAATATAGAGGGACAAAGCACCAAACAAAACCAAGGATAGCAAATATTGGTAGAACATCACAAAAAAAGTCTATTCTCAAGTATTTAACATTCAAATGGTGCTCGTGTTCATTAATTTTAAAGATTTCACACATTCAAGATTTCTGAATTATCAAATACATCATTAATGGGCAAATTTCAAATTTGTGAAATGTATAATTTCAAAAATTTTTTAAACTAAAGGGAAAATATTCCCTTTGCTACAATTGTTGTGCAGCTATTATTGAGGTATTCTGTCGGCAAAGTTCATATGACAACTAGAGTATTATTGTGCAATGTCATCAATTCACAACAAAAACATCATGTTTGTGAAATTTCAAATTAACATTTTACTTCATCCATCCCCCTCAGTAATACATTTTCCAGAAGTCATTCTCTTTGAACATTAAAATAGTTTGAAAAATTTCTTTTATTGAAAAAGTTTCACATTCATATTTTCATTACATTTTTTCAACATTAATATTTTCAACACCACCTTTCCTAGTGTGCAAATATGCAAGATGGTACTAGAGGGCTATGATAATGTTCCAAATTGACAAAGGCTGTTCAGTAATGAGGGACATTATGAAAAAAATAAAGCAAAATGTGCTCAATAGAATTATCTTAAAAGATAACAGTCACATTTTAGAAGCTGGAAGAATTACAATTAATGTTGACTTCCTTTTATTAAATTAGACTAGCACCTTTCATCCTGAAAGGCCTCTTTTTGACAGTCATGATTTAGTGCATTTTACAAACAATCATGAAAAATTATAAATTTCTCAAAATTATTCAGTTTTTGTCTACTTCATTCCACAAACATTTTCATGACTAGAATAGAGATGAGATTTTAAAAGAAGAATCAACAAAACTCATATCCAGTAACTACAGCCACAATTACGAAACCTACAAATAGGTTGAAATGCAAATCTCTATGAAATAATTTGATACGGATATTTATCCTTTGAAATGAAACAAAATGATAAAATAACAGTCGAATTATGATGTCAGGCACTGTGGTTTAGAATGGGTATAAACATATCACAAGTCATATTGTGAAATGATTTTTGTACGTCTACTTTCTCAGTTCTTAGTTCAGGCAAATTTAGAAGGTTTTTTCTCCTAGTTTGATCACTTTTGTACATAATTTTAAATATTTTTATCTCCACAAAAAGTACCTGCTATGTCGTACAGCTCAGAAAAGGCAGCACAATTCAATATTCCTTTCATTATCTCATGCCATTTTCTTCCCAAAAACATCACAATGACTGCTTCCAAAAAATGCTATTCTTAAACATGCTTCTTGATTATTGAAAACAAAATTGGAAAAACATTCAATTAAATGGGTTAGCACACAATTTTAAACAAAAAGCTATCCAAAAGTTAAATTCGCAAAACAAATAAGTTTTTATAAATGATAATAAAAAGAAATTTGAATGATTAAAAGGAGAAGAATTAGCAGCCAAGCATCCACAAGCACCACAATTAAAATTAATTCATTTTAATAACCACCATTAATTTCTAGTATTTTATGCTTTATTTGGTGAGGATTACAGTACAGCCCTCCCAATAACATATCTGCTGGTAAGAATTAAGCTTTGCAATCTGAAATTGAAGTACCACAAACAAATGTCTGTGACAGCATGAGATATGATGATGCATTTCTAAATTTTGATATGTCCTAATCAAAAATCATACAGTAAGTAATTTAAAAGAGAAAAATAATATCTAATATGAGAAAATTACATAATGAATGAATTTAAATACATAATTTCTGCATGATCATGATGGAAATTATTGAAGCCAGTGTTGGTATAAAGAAAATTTAAATTAACTTTATCTTAGTTATTCCCCAATTCATTTACAATTCTTTAAAAAATTTTCAATTTTCAAAATTTATATAAAAATTATAAATATACAGAAGCAAGAGTAAATCTGTTCCTCTAATTGCAGTGAAGAATGGAATTACCAAGAGCAATTAAAATTTTCAAGAGAATAAAGTAATGTATATTGTTACCAGGCATCCTCAAATTATAATGAAAGAATGTTTTAAATATGAAGCCTAATTGACAAAAATCTCAAAATCCTATAAAAGAAGGATAGTATGGAATTATAATTTTCTACAAACTCATTTTCAATCATCATTTGAAGATGTAATTAAGCCAAAACATGACTGAAATAACAACAAATATAGTCATCTATATTAATATAAAAAGCTGCTCTTGTTTCCTTCTCATGATAATTCCTAATATTCAGTATTATATGTAATAAAAATAGACATGCACTGGTAGAGATCATGAACTGCTGTGAAAGAGGAAATGTGATAACAAAAACTATAAACATTCACAAATATAGTATTTGAAACATCCAGCACCTCCCAAACAGTTCTGTGCATATGTATACATTAAAAAAAAATCAAAGCTACTAAATTCTATGTAAAACTGAATACATGCACAAATAAATTGCAGGGATCATCCACTATAATACATGAATATAGTTGTAACAAAAATGTCTCTGAACACTTGAGTGTCATTTATATTCACAATTCTTGGCCCAAACCACATAACAAAAACCACAGTTTCATGTATCTGGTAGCATTAGTAACAGAGGGGGAATATTTCCATTTTTTTATAGAGCTATTGTACAACAATTCAATGATGAATCAACTATACTTTCAATTTTCATCACAGTTTTATCCACACTTCTACTTGTAACTCCTTCATTATCAGTGACAAGATCTCTCCTTCCAAGTCATAGTTTATTCTAATGTTCAACTTTAAATTTTTGAGAGAATCAAAAGAAAGCAGAATTTTGGTAATGAATATAGCCATCACACAATTCTTCACAGATCATACTATACCATGCTGATGATGACATTCTCTTTCATCACATAAAATTATCTATCATACATAATTGATTTTGTGTCTGAAAAAATCTGACACAAAATTGAAGTTGAATTTTTTTTTTAGAATAATAAAAATTAAAGTAATGTTGATAATTAAAAAGGACATTAGAGAAGACATTTCACCTTGCTTTCATAAGACATTACATTTTTCCTATAACAAGTAGGAAACAGGGCAAAAATAATTCTCTATATTTTTAGTTAAGTTAAATTCTGAAATGATGTGAAACAAAGACTTTTGAAAACAGACTTGCAAGGGATAATGAAATGTTGTGAAAGAGATTCTTTGTCACTGAACGATTTTTCTCAATTAATATATTGCAAGTTCTGTGTTTTCAAATATATGAAACTGAAGTTTAAAATTTTATTCTAGTTCACCGAGACACATACGTGGCATAACCACCCAACAATACTACCTGCGTCAGTTCTCTAAAGTTGGTTTAATGATAGAATAATGTTTACCATGAAAATTCATGAACTTATTTCCAAATATATATAGCAGAGATTTTTAAAAATTCAGTCTTACTGTTTGTCTCATTATTGCCTAATAATCAAATTATAATTAGAGTGTTATTATCCATGTGTTCTCAGAGCACAAGAAAGGACACTGGAATATATTTCCTATTAGTGAGATTTAAAATCAACTTAAAAATGGTAATATTTTGCATATAATTAATACACTGATCCATGAAATTTTATTCAATGGAAATATCACAATTTGCTATATGTATCCTGCTTTGACTATGTACAACAAATGCCCACTCACAACAGCAGGATTGACCTTTATTATCAAAACAATAAATCCTAAACTTCACTAACCAATATTTCACAGCAATTATGAAGCAACATAAGCTATTCAAAAGTGCACCAGGCAAGCGATGCTTCAGATAAACATTTAATTCAAAATGAGGAATTATGAGACCAGATCGGTAAGACAAGCATCATAATACAATCTAAAGAAACATCTAATCCAAACATCCAGAAATTACATTATCAATAAAGTCTTAATGATATAAACACACATCGAGCTAAACCTACATTGAAAGAGAATCTCATGATATGAAAATGTTCAAAAAAAACGTATAAGCACAATATCACAGAGTTCAGTATTTAAGATAAAAAATACAATAATGATAATAATTATGACTAACCAATTTTGTTTTGTCATACTCAAAACTATTGTTTTCAAATAACTAACTGAAATATTACAAATCAAGAAAATCTTTCTGGAAACATTCATAGTACCTATAATATAAAAATATAAAAAGAGACAAATACAGAAGACATACATGTACATGCATATACACACAGACATATATACATATGTGCCAATATTCACATATAAACATGTGCCAGTGTGTGAATACTTACATGCATATACCCAAGCCTAAATTCTTAGCATATAATGCAAACATGCATGTACATATGTCCACATGCAAGCACATATACACACATCAACAAGAATAATGAAGACCTGGCAGAAAGACAGCCAACACCAATCTACAATTAACAATGCTGAACATGGAGACTGAAAGAGGAAAGTTTCTGACAAAGGCCCACATGTACCCACAACGTAGCAAGAAATACTTATTTGACTTAGGTAAACAAATAACTGTTCTGTCTGGATTATCATTAAAACTTCTAGTAATAATGCACATGTTATTTGTGCTATTTTTGTGCCCTCTCTGTGCCCAATACCACATGCAGATCCAATTGAAAACTTGATAACTTGTGCATCCTCCAAATTCACACTAACATAACTTTCAGAATTCAGCACAATGCTGTAGGAGCACTTCTTTTCTTTTTATGGCCCTCTTCATACAGCTTAGTCACAATCTACAAATATGAATTATTTGTTTCAAATATAATTGTGAAGATTGGTTTAGAACCACTTTAAACACCAATTGTGATAAGAACTCTAAACTAGAAAGTTAAATTAAACAGGCAAACTTGTTTGAATTTTAAATTGTTTCCTAAACCATGAGTCCGTTACTTTGTTTGCACGTATTTTTTCCAACTGCAGAGACTTCACACTTCAATGACTTCCAAGCAAAACTCTAAAGATATGCACAGTGTCTCATTCACTCAACCAACTACAAAAAACGTCATAAAAAAAATTAAAAAAAAAAGGATGTAGATTGAACTCAGAACGGTTCCAATCAAAGTCATGCTTTCTTTCCAGAATCAAAGAGCACATCACAAGAAGCAACTCCTTTTGTGATAAACAACATCAGTCCTTTCCACTACATCTCACTGTAACAATAATTATATGATCTCAATCGTAACATGATTGAGATTAATCATAATCTACAATTACCCCATTCTGTCCAATGCCCTTTTCTAGACCACTCTTAAGTCAACAAAAATGAGTATGTGACCACACAGATTTGAATTACATGGAAATGCACTGGCATGATGATAAGGCCAATAATGGCTCATTGTTGAGTCCTTGTGCACTTTGAAATTCATTATACTTATTGTCACAGAGGAAAAAGACTGGAATTAGCAGGTATGTGTATACATAACACAATCATTCCAAGGCTAAATTCAGGGCAAAAGACATAAAAGTGCAAAGAGATTACAACAGTATTTCTTGATATTAACAGAAGACAGTAAATTACTGGCTTTAAAAAAAAAGACTTCTCAGGCTAAAATAATGTCTAAAGGATTGAATGATCCTTTTCTAACACACTGTCAGATGTTCTATTTGTAATTACACATTTGTTTACTCCAGTTATATCAGTTTTAAAAATGAACAAAGACATCCTAAGACTGGCATATTCAACTTCTATTACACCACTATTCTACTCCACCATCACTGGGATTTAATCCCAATCAGGAGCATTATGAATTCAGACACAAAAATTCATATTATTTAAGCAAATAACATTCAAAATGTTTTACCTTAAGATTCCTTCTATCTTTTTATCACAGAAGACAGACATAAGGAGACAAACTCAAGAGTCTTGAGCAGAGTCCTATGGAAAGGATCTCAAAAGATCACAATCATCATTAAAATAAAACATTTTTTCACAATAACCAAATCTTCAACCATATGTTGCATAGGTGCCTTATGTTAACCACCTTATATCTGATCATTTTTTTGTAGTCCCTTATACTACTTCTAAAACATACAATAATTGTAGAAAGGTGGAAGTTTGTCAACACAAACAATTCACCTTCAATTCTATAATTTGTGTAGTCTTTCATGAGTGTTACTGATCAGTCTCAAAATATTAACATGAACTGGTAGAAAATGGACATAAAAGACATAACTGTAAAGTCACCTACTGCTCTATTTTCACGAGAGACTGCAGAATTTACCTTTCCCCATTTCTTAAAGTTTTCTTCACACTCTCTCATAATAAAGACTCTGCTTTCACATACTAGCTTTGCAAGACACCTCCAAGCTCTGTCAATCTTAAGAGCTACACATCATGTTGATTTGTTGCCCTCTGCAGAAATATGCCCAGAGGGGTTCAACGTCAAAAAATTTATGTTGAGCAAGACTTGGCGTAAGTTTTGCTTTTTTTTTTTTTTTTTTTTTTTTTTTGGAGCCCATTGACCTAATTTCAGAGTTGGACATAACTAGTATCAAGTAATCGTTACATGAACTATGTTTTTTTTCTATACACAAAAACACAGACTACCTCCATTCCCACTTGCTCCTCCTCCTCAGCCATAAGTGTGCCGTGTATGAGAGTTGGGGAAGCACTGTGTGAATTATTAGGACCGCAAATTGGTTAGGCTAAGTTACCTTGAACTGATTGGCTCTGTTCATTTACAGTCTGCAAGCAAGAAAACTACAAACCCCATCAAGTGCACTGTGCAAATCTGAATTTGTAATCTCAAAATTAAACTGTCAGTCAACTTTTCCTAGTCATGTTTTCAATGGCACTATTCCATTTTCAACAAAAGAAAATATAGTTTCAACAATAATTTTAGAGAAATGAAAAGATTTTTCATATTATAACAGTAACATAACAACATATGGTCCAAAATAAAATACTCTTGTATCTACACTTTTAAATTACTTAGAGCGATGAGGCATTTCAATCTCCAAACTTCAATATTTCATCCAAAAATGAACAATCTGACACCATGTTCTTAGATCTCTCTTAACTCTTAGAATAGATAATATACTGATTTAGGCTAAAGGACTATATGGGACTGCTAGCTCAAAAATTCAAATGCCCTTAAATTTCATTTAAAGTCATGATACACAAACAAGAGTTTGCATAAGTTGTTTGACAGTTTAATTCATCAGTGATGTTAAAACTGCTCATCATCCAATACAAATCTGCAATTTGGAAATAAATAGAGTCAATCTAACAACATTAAATTCAATGTCATAAACTGTAATGAATGTTCCTTTTTCAGAGAAGTGGATTATATATAAAATATGGAGATTGTGCCATTCAATGACAAAAGCGGAAATAGCTAATCTAAACAATGAGAAAAAAAAAATCAAAGGAGGGTGCACAATCTACATTTTCCTTAAATCGCATTTTGTTATTTTCAGTCTAAATTTTACAAGAAAAAATGCCCTTTATTACTTGACAAAAACAATTTTTAAAATTGATGCCAAAATTAATAGAACCATATTTAAATTATTTATTATATACAACATCGCTCAAAATGACTGCAATTTGTGTTGTACAGTAAAGTAATTATATTTCATACCTCATTCCTTATAAACTTTCCCTTTGTAAATGGAACATTCGTTCAAGTTCATTTCCTTAACTTCTGTCTTTCAAATTTGCCTCTATAACTTCTAACATTCAAAAAATATTGTCAAGATGAGTCAGTAAATAATTTCTAAAGCACGGGGGAACTTAGAAGATTTATTATGCCCATCAGAAGCTGGAAGCTGAGCTTGTACTGGCTCGCAGTTCTCTGCTACTGCTTTTAAGAATGCCTGGAGGTTGCTGTTTAGTTACTGAAATTGCTGTTGCAGATCCTGCAGAAGACTTATGACTAATATCAGGTGCAGATCCTATCAGCTCTTCATCCAGCCCACTAACTCCTCCTGACATCATTCGGTCATCATACAACGAAAATCGTGCAGTAGTAGATCCTTTTGCACCACGACTACGCAAGCGTCGAACTGACGGAGGAACATCACCGGGCGTTTTCACACGTAAACTTGGATCCTTCAATCTGCGTGAAGATTCAGATCTTGAATTGGAACCAAACACCTTTTGAAATTGCTCTTCAATACTTCCACGGTCCATTGGGGCTTCATTCGAAGTCTTCACTGGCACAAGAGGCAATGTGGATGGTCTTCGCTGCTGCTTGGCTCTGCTATCATCACTGCTTTCCAGAGGAGGTGGGGGAGGAGGTGATGAGGTGGTGTGGTGACTGCTTGGTGATGTAACAGAGGTGACAACACCATCTGATGTCTTTCCTGCACCTGTTTTGCTGGGTGGTAGGAGACAGACCTGACAAAAAAATTTAAGCAGCTATATACTCCACAAATAAATCTCTCATGTATGAACAGTCTTTTGTAATATTTCAATAAGATAGATGAGTACTTTGGTGGTTATTAATGAAACAAGTTTGATATGGATATCATCTTGAAATGAAGAGTGATTATAAGTTTCATAGTGATGTTATATCAATTGTGTTTTGTTCAAAGGTTTATGATTAATTCAAACAAAATTTTAAAAGAAAGAAAGAACTATTCTAAAGATAACATTACTGATTCAAATAAATGAAGGGAATGGAGAAACATTGTAATCCATATTAAGGGTATACTGCGATATAGAATTGAGAAAGTGTTGTTTCCTACCAGTTGCTGAAGGGTATCATACACAGAATATTACATTGTGCTGTCATATATGGTCATAAAGCTGGTCTCTCGGAACCAACAAAATTTATTGGAGGATTACCATACATCATGTTTAACAAATAAAGAAAATTAAGAAAACAGGAAAATATTGAGAAACAGCCCAGATCTATGATTTCCATTTATAAATAGAGCTCGGAAGTTCAGGCATTTATTTCACCTAAAACAAGCAGGCAAAAACGCATTTATTTTTACTAAAATAGGCATGTAAAAAGGGATTTATTCTTGCTAAAGTAGGGATGGAAAAGGTCATGAAGACTATAAAAAATTATATTTTAAAAGGATGTTAAAAATTAATAATGAAAATTATTCACATTTTTGCTCAAACTAAAATTTACATTAGCACTATGCGATCAGATCTTTTCTTTTTATTCTTGATTTTTACATGACCATGCGGTATGATGGCTACAAATATCTTTTACTTGTGATACTATCTCTTACAAATGCTATTGTGAACTCCCTTTTGGATCTGGACATGCCATCAGTGAAAACATAATTATTTTTTTCGTTCTTCGCACTTGTTAAGCCAGCAGTGAGAAGGGTATATCATATACAAAGAGGTGTCCTCAAAGGGGATTCCCCATGAGGGAACAAAGACTGTCTGAATAAAAAAGCAAAATATTGAGGAAAAGGCAGAACAAAGCAACAGAAAAAAAAAAAAGAGATGAAATGGTAAAAATAGGCATTAGAAGCTAAAATAAGCAAAAAAGGCAAAATAAAAGTCTAGTAATAATGAGGAAAAAAGACAGAAAAAAGCAAAAAAAGGGAGACAAAATGGCAAAAATAGGCATCAGAAGCTAAAAAAAAGGGGGGGGGAAGGCAAAATGAAAATCTACCAAAACAACTCTAGAAGTACAATTAAGTGATTCCTATTGTTAAAAGTCATAAAACAGGAATAAAATAAAGAAAGCATTTTGCCAAACTTCCGGGCTCTATTTATAAAATTAAATAATCTCAGTTCAGTTTCTCAGTCTATTCACAAAAAAACAAAATATTTATAAGGTACCTGTGTGTCCATGATTATCGGTGACTTTTTCATGGGTTCAGCCAAAGCTACTAAACCATTCTGATGGATCAAAAGGTTTGATTTCACATCATCACAATCATTGAAATCTGGGTCTTTGGGGTAATATCCTGGAGGAGAAGACACAGGTGGGTCATAACTTCCACTGCTTGATGTTCTATCTCTCCCAAACAAAAGCTGCTTCTTGGAATTGAGGAGGCGCTTAAGGCCACCCCATGAGGGCCAGCGTGACGTTCTCCCTGAAGAGTCAACAGAAGTAGCAGCAGCAGAAGAATTACCATTCCCCGGAATATTAGGTTGTTTAGGCTGTGTGCTATACAAATCGTACACAGCATTTTGTACATATGGAATGGGAGTAGCAGGTCTAGGGCCAGTCGTACTGAGTGGACCTGAAAATCAAAACAAAATGGTCTCTTAACAATTATGGTGTGTTGCAGAAGAAATATGAATGATTCAATGAAAATTACACATACTAAAATCTTACCATATACAATATTTTTTTAAGTTAAATTTTTTTCACAATTTGAATTTCTTCATAAGTAGTACAGGCAACTAATAAACTGGTAATATCCTGATTCCGAACATAACAATAAATTTAATGACTATATTCAAAACAATTCAAATCAAATGTTTCTATTAGCAATGCAGACATAGAAATTTCTAAGAGCTTTAATAGAAGAAACCAAGACCACAATCTTGGACATGTGGTTCTAAGGATCTACAATATTATCAAATGATGATGATGATGATGATGATGATGATGATGATGATGATGACGATGAATTTTTACATTGCACTAGACTATGCCTTATTGTTGATATCATGAAAGACCTCAAAAAATGGGTACTCGTGAAATTCTATGAAAACGGGTAATTTATCAGTACAAATCAAAAATTAAGGGACATGATCTAAAGCACAAATTAGTGCAATAAATTATCCGAAATTAACACATTTGTATTACACAGGATTCTTATAATAAAGGCAGCAACCGCCCTTCATTAATTTTAACCTGCTCTTAAATCATGTTGTCTTGGACACACCACTTTGAGGTTGTTAAACTTAAAAAATAATCTTCAACATAATTCTTAACATTTATGTTCAGTGTGACTGACTTCACTGAAAGAAGAAAACTTATCCATTTCCATTACACTATTATAAATGAGGTCTCAGACTTGTCATTAATGCACTTCAACATATTTAATAATTGTAAAAATATCAAATATCTAAATGTAAAATGGATACATTTTACATTTCAATAGAGTTAACTTTAGTACTCTTACCAGTAGGAACAGGAGCAGCAGAATTGGGTCCAGCTGTGGCAGCCACAGCAGCTGCTAGGAAATCATGAGATACCAAAGCTTGACTCTCATAAGCATGCTTCAGGGAGCGATCCACAAGTGTGTTTCCCCTGCATGATAGTTCTTCCTCAGAACCAGCTGCCAGCATTAGGTTCCGTTCCATACAAGGATTACGACCCTAGGGATACAAACATCATCACATATAAGACTTTTTAATTTACAGAAGGTTTCAAACATGATGCAAAAAGAACTTTTATGATTTGGCTCTTTTCTGCACCTGCTACCAAATAATTATATGTAACTTCTTCGTAACAGTTTGACCACCAGTTAACGAAAAGGTGACATTATATAACAATGTGAGAAGCAAGATGGCTATCGAACTTTAATGTTTTCATTAATTTGAAATTAATAGTTTAGGAGAATAAACTCACATTAAAAAGTAGAAGATTTAGGAAAATCATAAAAGTTATAGAGTGCAGAATTTCTGAAAACTGACAAAAAGTAAAAGCAATTCAACGTTCATAGTACATTTTTGTTAAAAAATAAGCAAAATCTCTCCATAAACTATGAAAAATTAAAACAAATACTTAAATTCCATGAACCCTCCATGCACCTAATTCGTTTGGTATTTTATTCCTGCTAGCTCTTTATCTTAACCCACTGATGCATTACCATAGTGTGCTTGGAGTACACAATGGCTTGTAAATTTTGAGGCACAAAAGAAGAGTAATTCTGGTTAAGAAAGCAATCACTTTTGGTTCACATCATCACACTTGTAACCAGTGTAATAAACTCTAATAAATTGAAATGAGACAATAATTGATTGATCAACTAATTATTAGTAATTCTAGGCATGTTAACTGCTAAGGTCACTAGGCCGTTAGTGTAGTACATGCTTTTTCCTTGGGAGATGGTGGTGGTCTTCTCCAGCTAGATGCTGAGATCTGGCACTGACCTACCATTGGCCAACAGGGTTTCCCCCAACCAAGCATCTCCCACCAGCAAGGCACCACCCCAGCCAGGACAAGCCCTTAGCTCCTGAACAGTCTCCCAGCATGTGTGGTAGTGTAGTGCATGATAGTGTAAGTTAGTGTTAGTGTAAGTGTGTTAGTGTCAGTAAGGTGTGAGGATAGGACCATGAAGAGGAACAGGGTGACCAGTGATCTGGCTTTTTGGAATTCAAGTTTTTTTCCCAGTTTTCCAGGTCTGAGAATATAAATTTTCCAAGTTCTTTTTCGCATATTACAACACATTTTTACCTTCAACCGCTTATGCAGTAGAGAGAAAGTTATGTAATGCTGCGAGAAAAAGCAGCAAATTTTGGGCAGAAAAATTTTGGCATTCAAAACTATGGTCTGTACAAGTTATTGTGGACAAGATGGTTCTTTCACTTCCATCCCACAGAACAGAAATGGCAAGAAATGTTTCAAATATATTTAAGATGTGGCATAATACTTCTCTTATACAATATATTATTATTCTTAATAGTTTTATAGCGATGTACATACTTTTTTTCCCCCCCAATATTTCCTAATGATAAGTATCATTGAAAGTTCAAATTCAAAAGGACTTTGCTGGGTCTTTTAGAGGGTATTGGTAAGCTAAGTGTTCTAGTGTTAACAAGTTTATCTGCGATTCAAAAATGGTAAATAATATAATCTTATTATAACATTTCTTGCAGATATTAGGGGGTTATATAAAATTTGTTTTGTAAGTTCTTCAGTCAAAATTAAGTTTGTCAAATATTTTGATAAAAAAAGTCAAAATGAGAATTATTCACCCCTCTTATTGCTATTTCATTTTAATAATTATTTAAAACATTAATCATTTAAATAAATTTTGCCATGAGACAATGTGACAATCTGTTTCTGAATCCATCTCGTGAAGTGTTGTTCCTAAATCGTTCTGGCTTTGCTTGCAGCTGAATTGCTTGGTGAACGAAAAAACCCGTCATGAAATTATGTAAGTTTTCCCTGAATTTTTTTTTATTTTATAAAATGATATTGTTATATATTTGACCAAAGAACTGGCTAATTTCGAAGAAAAAAATCATTGAATAATAATACCAACGGATTAAAAAACTGTTTTAAAATAATGAATATAAATACCAATAATAATTTCGAAGAATTTATAGGTAAGAGAAAAGAAGTCACCCCACAGGATTAAAGTAAAAATAAAAGATATATAGATAGATATATTGCATGTTTCTGGTGTTTTTGCTATACTTTCTAGGAAGTTTTACTGCATGAAAATTTGAAATTTACTGCTTGTTTGTTTGTTTGTTTGTTTGTTTTTGCTCAGGTTTTCATCCAGTCATAGAATAGCACCACCCTTGCATATTATAGTAGCAAAACTGATTCCCTAAAAGATTGTAACAAATGTGCAGATATTATTTGTTACAACATCAAAAATATTCCGTCTTATATATAAAAATTCCATAAGACATAAATCCTTTAACCTTCAGTCTTAAAAGTGGTCTTGGGAAAGAATAAAAATGTTAGAATATGGTAATGAGGAAAAATAAATGAGAGATAATAAACAGCAGGGATCAATAAATGAAAAGAATTCAGTGGAAAAGATAAGGTATGAAAAGAGGAAATTAAAATATGGAAAAATGAAGTTAAAATATGTGAAGGCACTACATAATTGTTTCTGAACAAACCTTGACAAAAATAATTAAATCAATGTTAAATAAGGCAAAATTATTCATATGGTTTGCTTGTCCTGGCCAAACCATTTCCACAAACCCATCCAGTATCCAAATGCCAAAATCACTAATATTTTTCAACAGGTGGGTTATGGACAATAAACAGGACTATATCAATTTATTTGCATATGATCTCCAATGCCTTTTAATTGATGAAATTTATTAAACATTTAGTCACATGCATCTGTAACTAATAATGGAATATAGTTTAGGTGTTCCCTGAAAATTTAATAATAAATTTTCTCTTGAAAAGTGTTTATTTCCCACTCTTTTTATTACACAAACTTTATCTGCAAAAACCATAACATCTGTAACAAAAGTAAAGACAATCATGGAAGCATTGTCACGGAATTCTGAAAGCATGAAAGCCACATTTGTCTAGTTTCAATCATATCGTAGAATCTCTATAGGACAACACTTTGCCAATCCTACACACTCAACAAATTGTCACAAGCCAAGGCATACACAAAATATTTAGATTTTCATAAATTATAGGTTTATGGGGCACAGGTCTGAATATTTAACTACCTATCTATTCATTTTTATTTATTTATTCATTCATTTTTATTTATTTAATACTTTGTTTATTTAAATATATGGTTTGATATTGCAAGGAACAATATCAAGGATTGATACGAGTGTAGTTCTGCAAGTAGATAAACTAATATATTAAATATTAAGATATTTTAGATATTAAAGATGGGGACATAAAACTAAGGATTGTTCTTGGTATGGACAAGGTTTTCCTTCTAGGTATATTTTCCTTACATTCATCCTCTCCCTATTTTGGTACTTTGAACAGTATTCTATACTGTGTTTTTGTTTTTCCTAAATTAGTCAATACAAAACAGTAGTTTGTTCTTTTACTACTAACTTATCAAATCCAGTATTCCAGAATTCTTTTTTACCAGATATCTTCTGGCCAATAAAATTTGATTTACTAAAGCTCTCTTCTAAGCATTTAAAAATTACAATATTTCAAACAAAACAGGTAAGATAGTGATAAAGTGTGGCCAAGCTAAACTCATAATGCATTAAGAAGATTGCTTACAATTTTAAAGAGTAAATTTTCTTTTGAAATGCAACATGTTTTTAAACGAATATAATTATACAAACTTTGGAAAAAAAATTAAAAGAGGAGAATGTTAGTGAATTTTTCCATACAGCTCAAAGTTACACATACCTGAAAAGCTTGCAAGGGACCCCCACATGGAGGACTAGAAGGATAGCAGCATGACTGTGGGATTGATGGCTGCAGATTGTTGCCACTATTGAAGGAATAGGCATACCCTCCATGCCCAACATTCCCATTTGCCATATTTGAGTTCTTAACTGTAAAAGAAATTTCAGTTTTTAAAGTATGTAGTTACACATAAAACATGCTAATTGTAAGCTTCTTTCCAAAACTCGCTATCTAAAATTTGATTTTTTTAAGTAAGAGGATTTATATAATGTTTGAGACACAACAAGCAGTGGCGACATTCATGCAAGAATATTACTAAAATCTTGAAAAATCATGATGAAAATAATGCAATTTCCACCCTTACTCAATTGAATAATAAAAGATTATATCTTCATTAACAAGATTACGGTTAAATTATTTCAACGTGCAAATTACAAGTTTAGGATATTCCTGTATCTTTCAAAACTAGTAGTAGTAATTTAAATTTCTTTTTTTCTCCTCTCTTTTGGTTTTTCTTTTTTCTTTCTTTCTTTCTTTTTTTAATAATGCAATCTTATTGTATTTTCAAAACAAATAAGATTTTTTATTATCGTTACAAATTGGTCAGGTGATTGAAATCCACTTTTCTGCCCAAACAATATTTCACAAGAATCAAAAAGCTTTGATCCACTGTTGAATTTGATAAGATTGTAATGACTTATTTTGATTGAAAGATGGTAAAGTATATCACAACCATCAATTTTGAGGAATCAGAAAAGCTGTCTACTATACAATTAAGAAATAAACATTACAAAATGCAAGGTTTTCATTCTCCTCTCTAGCACCCATTTCAGTCCAGATACTGAGTTACAGATTTTTGCAACTTCTGCAGGATATTTTATTTAGTCAGAAAAATCTAAAAATATAGATTTTTTTTAAATAAGACCTTTTGCCACTTAATGACCATTGCTCTGAAATTAGTCATTTATTAAAAAATCTTTGTATACTTGAGGGTTAATTTCTACCATAAAAGAGAAAAGAGTAGGTAAGATTACTCACAAGTGTCTAGAACTTGAGGTTCTGATGGAGACATTGTAACCATTGTCTCTACAGTGCCCTCCGATACTGTTGATTCCCGAGCTTCTTTACCATACGATGAACTCATCTGGCTTACAGGTCTCGCAGAAATACCTGAAAATATCCAAATAAAAACTTAGGGTCTAAGAGAACTAGCTCTTATACTATGGTTAGAAATAATTTAATATCGTTGTATCAAAGATTTTCACAAATTTTCATATTCAAACTAAAAAAAAATTTTCATGAATACTATGATCAACATTACTGATGTTGTACAACATTACAACATCAGAGCATGCAAAAACAAAGTAATAAAATTTTGGATTAGAATTTATCTGATGAAAAGCATCAGAAGTAACAAAAGAAGCAAAAAAGATGGGAAAGTTTAGAATTTGACTTGGTCTGAGATCTAAAGCAAATATTAATAACCATCTACAAATATAAACATACACAATGAAGAATTATTCACTTCCATTATAAAGCATTTCACATTTTGATGCTTTTATTGCCTTTGATGTATATATGCATGTTTATATACATAATTAATTACCTATTTAACCCTCTGGTAGATGCTGTGGACTGTCATTCCGCAAACATTTATTTTTCTCATTCTTTTTAATATCCTTGTCCTAAGTAATAATGTGATTTCAAGACCTTCCTACCAATAGTTTTAAATAATTCTTTTGTTTTAGTGCATGAGTATCGGAATGAACAGTGAATGTGAACTCAGGGTCTGGTGCAACTACTGGTGTAACATCTTTCGCAAATAATGTTTAGATAGGGAAAAGAATGGTTATATGTGCAAAGTGAATAAAATGTGTCAACTTTAATTGGACATAATATTTTTATACAATTTTTTAGAATAATGTTCAATAATTAAACATTTTTTTTAAGAAATTCACGAATATGGTATTTTTACTTCAAAACACTGCTTCATACTTATAAGTTACAAAACTGGGTTTCCATTGTTAATAACTTTAACAATATTTTTATAAACTTCACATTTAAGTACCTTACATTGTTTTCTCTTACATAAAGTCTAACTTCATATATAATTTAATATTCCCAAGCCTTTCCTATTAGTTTTCTTTTATATCTAGGCTGCTTATTTGACTAATCATCTTTGTCTTTATCCACTTTAGACTACAAGCAGACTCTCAGTTTAAAGCAACTAGACACACTTCAAAGTATGGGTGACTACTGTAGGGTTAATAATTATGTCTCAGTGAAAAAATCTGGTTACTTAAATCAACAAGCATTTTCTATTTTGTAAAAAGAATGCCAATTGAGACTGATTATACCTCCATTTTGAGTGGAATTAATCAGTCAGATCTTTGCTTCCATTTCATTATTTCATTGTAATATCCTAGGCTATGGAAAACAACATTACATTTTTTCTGACTTTTATCATAGCAATATCATTATGAGATCACTGGCATTACTTCACCTATGAATCTTTGCTTTTCCCCATGAATTGTTTCTCTTTTCTTTCTTTTAACTGTGAGAACCTGTGATACAAAATGTAACGTCAGTACATGCAGTGTATCCAGACTCTCCAGTCATTTTCACTTTTATGGATGTTAGCTATTGTTTAAAAGAAAATTCACTTTGTTTTCAGCATTTTTGATATTTAACATTTACTCAACAATGTTGTTTGAAAAAATGTACTTAGAGAAAATATTTATTTTATGCCATTAGGTAGGTTGTCTTTATATGATATATTGAGAAAAGAAACAATTGTATCTTTTATTGTAATGTCATTCGAACTTTTGTTGTTCATACCAAAACTACAGAAAGGGGGTTGCATTTTTTTCAACACTTGTGAATTTTGAAGTTGAGATTAAAAATTGATATGCATAAATGAAACTTGTAGATTGTTTCAAGAATACTCTGGTGAGCCTTAGAGACATTTCATCTCTCTTTGAGATTGTCTTCAGTAGCAATAAAAAACCAAACACAATATTCATAATTTTCATCATTATGCATAATAATACTTTTATTCTTTGTATTTTCCAGGTAACTAACATTTAGCAACCTAGAGCATGCCACTCAGCAAGAGAGAATCACTTATGCGAGTTTGCCCATGTATTTATCAGCTAGTGTGAAGAACACAGGGCAAATTTCAGCTTGATCAAAACTTAACATGAAAACTGTTGTGGAAATGAGAGATACAGGATTTCTCAAGAGTGCACTTTAGGAAGATACAAGGATGGGTGCTCAGCATCCCTTGAACTCGATCTTTCAATTGGATCCAGAAGCTCTCAACAAGAATACAGCAAGGATTCATCATAAAGAAGCAGATAAAGAAATTACAAAAGAAAATCTATTTACAAAGTCATGAAACATACTATTATCTTCAGAAGGCTCCATGAGCAAAGGTCTGCTGCATTCTTGTGTCTGACATCCAGAGCCTAGAACTGCAGCCCCACCAGCCACACTATAATTGTTGATGTTGTTGTTGGTGGCACTGCAACGCTGAGATTGCCCACCAGTTGCATTGGTCTGAGTCACAGTGCTTCCACTGCCACTGCTTGGAAATGTAGGGTTCACAGTTGGACTAACACCAGATACATACATTGTTGCTGCAATGAAAAGGAAATAATATACTTTTTATTGTTGTCCTGTTTCACACATCTGAACCAAAGATTTCTAATGTATCATTTATGTAAAGTATAGATTTCTCTGGGCTTCTTTGATTAATGCCAGTATATAAGTAAATGCTCTTTTATCATCAAATTTCTGAATACAAAATTTTTACTTGAACAGAAAAGAACTTTTAACATGAAGCAGACTGTAATTGGGACAGTCATTGTAATTGTAATAGATGAGTTTCTATTTTGTTTCAGTTGCTCACACTTTACGATACTCTCTCAGAGACAAAGGAAATAATGTTATAGAGATTTAAGGATGGTATTTCATAAAAGTGTCAAGAAAAGACTATATTTTAAGTGATATTTTTAATCTGAGAGAAAATTGTGCCAGTTATTGAGGACTCCACCAGAAAAGAGGCACAAAGGCCTGTATGCCACTTCTTTTAAGTGTGGATTTATATAACGAACACAAATGAGAATTGACACTAAACGAGTTAATGAAATTGATAAACACATGGTTAAGACTCAAAGTATTTGATCATTTACACTGGAATAACATATTCAATCACCATTTCCCAAAAATGTTGTTTGCTCTTATGAGCCCTTCTTCTGGTAATGTCCTCAATTAATATATCCTTACCACGCTGCCGTTCCCAAAGACCAGGAAGCTCTGAGAGGCGTTCCTGCACACACAATGCAGTTAGACGAGCCTCTGCATCTTGGTCCCAACAGTCCTCTACCGTCTCTCTGAGAAGACGCACACCTGCCCAATCCCACCATGTCTCAGGGAATAAGGGGCGAGCTTTATGCCTCGTCACCAAACCCTGCATTTGCTCAAATGTTGGATGGTGTCCTTCAATAGAAAAAATAGAGACTAATGAGCATATGTTTTTTTGTTTGTCTTACCATCATTTTCTCTTCCCCCTGTTTTCAATGCAATCTTAGCATTTGCACAACAGATCAATGGAAATTGGATGAAAATCTAGACAGACATGGTCAAAGTATCAGAAGAACCTTACAATGGTTTTTATAGGCATGTACCGATTTTAAAAATTATATAACAAAAAATTACCAATACATCAATATCGTTATTATAAAAAAAAATATTAATTTGTTTTTTTGGCTCTCAGTTTGATAACTAATTTTATAAAAATATTTAAGGAGTTGGAAGACTTTTGCTTCGGCATTTGAAATTGTGTAGTGGCTTCAAGTACATGATGTCATTCAATAAATTTGCATTTCATTTTTCAAATTTTCAGATCAACTCATTAGCAAAACACATTACATCAAGAGGTTCATTTTTAACATTATTCTTGGGAAAATCAATTTTTCAAGATACTGCAACAATATTGCTCTCCGATAACCCTTGCACTTCTTCCTGCAATGTCTTATCTTGATAGGAGCAATTAAGTAAAAATATAATCCTTTTCATGATCAGTATGACAATATGCATATTTGTAGTAATTAAAGAAAAATCCAATAAAAAATCCTAGAAGTCATTAATGCCTAATAATTAAGAAATATATCAAATTCATTTTTTTAATTCAGAATCATACCTTGTGGACATAAGGCGGCTATTTATTGTTAGGTTATTGTAAGTTATTAGTAGGTTATTTATTATAGGAATAAGTTCTAACCTTGTAAAGGCCTCATACTTCATATAATGTTGGATCACAAATTCAGATTAAGATTACAAGCAATGCACAAGCAGTAAAATACATATTGGGTGCATATTGCAAACAAATAAAATTACTCAATCCAGATCCAACTGGATGTTAGGTCTGACTATCTGGATGTTGACTGATCCGATAACTGAGTGATCCAACTAGGTGATCTGACTTGGCTCTGACAACTAGTTATCAAGGACTCGAAACAGAAGCAGAAAGCTATGTTGAATGAGAATATCAAGCAGTCAAACCAAACTTCCAATGTCAGGACATTAAGAATTGAGCTCAATGTAGCTGCAGAGTTAAATACTAAGGAACATTAAGTGCATCAATCATCACATTTTCAGTGACTGTTCATGATACATTATTAAGTCTCAGAAATGTGTCTCCTATTAGCATAACCCAAGGTTTTCTAAAGAGAGGTTTTCTATTCCGGTTAAATAAAAATATTAAGATTACTAGGTAACCTACCAACTTCAGCTTCAAAGGGTAAGCGGTATGGAGGTACTTCTGCATTTGGCTGATAAAGGTCTGAACAGCGTGTAGCTAGCTCCCAAAGCACTAGACCTAGAGCATACACATCTATCTGCTTTAATGAGCTTTCACAGTCTCTGAGATTCACGGCACCTTCGAGAACTTCTGGTGCCATGTAACGTAATGTTCCTACCTGCAATACCAATAAGAAATTGTTAATCAAGAAGCATTGTACTAATGATTTTGGTACATGTAAAAGATATTGTCTAAACTACAAATAGATAATGGTTTAAAACTCAAGACAGAATTAATTTTTATCACTTGAAATAATGTGAACCATCTATTGCCAATTTTGAACTATAAAACTAATAGTATTTTAAAATTCAATGTAGAGCTGCATATAACTTACATTGTGTTGTTGAATATAACTTACATCATTAATGGACTTTGTTTCTGCATGTTGTGTTTCACCATTACAGAAATATTTAGAACCTTGAAGTTTCATAGCAAAACCTAGATCACATAGAACTGTGCCAAGGTCAGCAGTCACCAAAATATTTCTGGTATTGAGATCACGATGACTGACACATGGCTTCACTTTATCTGGGAAATTAGAAATAATTAATTTTAAAAGCAAATAATGTTTTATTCAGATAGGTTATAAACATAAATACAGTAACATTGGTGAAAAATGTAACAATTTCAAAATTATTGCACAGTACTCATGAATACACTGGGTACAACCAACTAAGTATGTAAATTATTTTAATTTTTCTGTATCATTCAGTTTTGGGAAATTAAGATACCAGAAGTAATAACCTACCTCTTTTATGGTCGCATTCAGAAACTGAAATAAGTTCATCACAGTTTTCATAACATGCAATAAAATTCCATTCATTATATTTCATTGTGTTACTTTCCTGTAGTTAACCTGTGTAGATTCATGACCTTTGTTAAAATCTTATTTATTCTAGGACATTATTCCAATAATTTTAAAAGAAAATTACACTTTAAACCAGAGGTTCCTAATGGGGTTGGTGTCGAAGTTCGTTTCTACTTCTACTAACATGTCTTCATGTTAAGTACCCATCAAAATTAAAATATCGGTTTCAAATTCAAGGGGTCGCGACATCAGCCAAATTGATCAGGGTACACAGAAAATCGGCTAAATGGTTTAGCCGCTAGAGTTGTTCAGAGACGGACGGGCAGACGTTTTGCCGTCATTCGATTTTTCTGTATCAAGTACTCACAACACATGGATTCTGGCTTCAACACGTGTTAGAGGATTTTTTTTTCTAAATTTAACAGCTAGATTTATCTACTTTCTCGTCACCAGGGCCCAGTAGGAGGAGTTTTTCTGCCGAAAATTCGCCGTTTTTTCGCGCAGAATTACATAACTTTCTACTCCATCGTAAGAAAGTAAATAGTGGATAAATCCACTTGCTAACTTTAGAAAAATCCTCTAACACATAGTACACTATGTGTTAGAGCCAGAATTGATATTTTGTGGGTATGATGATTGATATCGAAAAATCGAACGGCGGCAAAACGTCCGTCCGTCCGAGGTGAACAACGCTAGCGGCTAAAGCGATCAGCCGATTTTCTCCAAAATTAACATTCCCAATCGATCTGGCTGATGTGGCGGCCTCTTGAATTTCAAAACGATATTTTAATATTGGGGGGTACTTTACATGAAGACCTTGGGACATTTTCCAAATTTTCAAAAAATGGCTCCATCGTTTTTTATTAAAGTTCGTTGTTGGATAGTGTGAAGGACGTTTAAGTCTCGTGTTCATTGAAAACATTGATTCTTCAAAAATTGCAAAAGTTCAACACTTTTTCGGCGTCTTCCTACAACTACAATTATGGAGATATAGATTTTTCCCTTAATGAAATCTGTTCTTTAAAGATAGATTTTGAAATAAGGTCGAAAATTTGAGTACTTTTCGCGTAATTTGGCGTGAAAGTACGGGCAAGAAAGTACGTGCTGTTTTAGCACCATTAGTTTTCGCATAAAATCGTCCCGTTGAGAGACTTCTTTCCTGTGCTTTTCGTTCGTTCTTGAAGAGATTCCGGGCTAGACATATTTTACAAATGTCGGAACGTTTTTCAACTGGTTCAGATTTAGTTTGTTATTTCCTTAGCGATTAAGTTTCTGCCGACTCTGATGGCTCAATTAACTGCGTAGAGCCAATGATGGCTGGTACGAGTTCAGCTTAAGGAATGAGAGTTTACATTATGAATTCCTGATACGAAAGGTAATGGGCTTACATCAACCATCAATGCAATGAAAATATATCATCGTATCGTGCAACCACCAAAGCCCATAGACTTACAGAATTATCAGGCCTTGGGGCTTGATAAAAAATATAATAATAACAGAATACACAATTTAAAAACCTTTAATAATGAACACAATTTTTTGACATTTGAACAATTGGACATCAATACTAATAAGGAATTTCCGTACTTTCCCGCGCAAAACAGGATTAATGTTGATTCGAGACAACCAATCGTAGAATAAAGAGGGAACAATACTTCATAAAGCAATTGGTCGATATATTTGCGTTACGCTGTACTTTTATGTAACCGGGCGCAGTGGCTCGGGGCGTAGCGTGCTGACTTCACATTTGGGAGGCCTGGGTTCAATATCCGTGCCGGCCATCCTGACCGGGTTCTATCCAGATCCCTCCTCCATCCATGTGCATGCTGGGATGGTTCTACTGAAAGGCTACGTGAAGCCACGAAGGTAAGCGAATGCGAGATATCGCGAGTTCCTGATAGGGGTGATGGTCTAAGAACCCCCAGATCCAACGGCGTCAGGGCCAGTTACCATTTACGATGCAATAGTGGCTAAATACACATAGAAAAAAACTTTTATGAATGACTCAGCTGTTCAGATACCTACCTCCTTTGCGTACATCTGTGTGGAGATGAGCCAATCCCCGAGCCACACCTTGCGCCATGCGACAAAACGTGGCACAATCCAAAGTATGCGAGCGAAGGTAATCTTGCAAACTCCCATTAGGTGCATAAGATAATACAAGCAAGTATTGCAGACCACCTTCTACACTAGGTCGCTCTTCACATCCTTTAACGCAACAGAAAATTATCGTGAAAAAAACAACGAAAACTACACAAAAAGTTTTTCAGTATCATACAAACGTAACAATGTAACAAATTTCAATGTAAATCATAATTTTTTGATATAGTTACCATAGTATGACAAAAGTGCAGGGCAGTCCATGAATGGAAGGCAATAAATGTCACGTTCATTAAGATAGTATTGGCGATGATGCGCCGGGAAAATTTTAACAGCTACATCACGATCCTGATAAGATCCTTTCCACACACTTCCATATCGTCCTTGACCTACGAACAAAAATCATTCAAGATGTATACACTTCTTTATAGCAAGGCAAAAATCTATGATAATCAAGAACTAGTGGCAGAAGTTATTAATTTGGAGAATAGACATTTTTTCTGCAAGTGCATGCATATACGTAATCAAAGAAATAAATAAACACTAACTCGAAAAAATATGCATTTTTAATTGCCCTTTGATTGATTGATAGACTGATAGGCAAGCTAGTGAATAATGAAAGGATTTTTGGAACAAAGGGTTTATTTTACAATGACACTTTTTTAGGCAATTTATAGGATTAAAAGACATTTCTTTTTTCTGATGCACACTGTTCAAATAGCACTGATACCATTAAAAACGTGGAAAATCATGTGATATATGGACCTACAATTGCGAAGAACACTGGCAAGGCCCGTCATCACCCAAAGAAAGCGTACAATCGCTCTTCTACGCGGGACCTGCGCCCGTCTCCTAGATTGTATTTGCCTCCTAGTCCGTCTGCGCGGCTAACTAGCGAGAACTTGAGCCCCCCCCCTCTTTTCACCCGCCCCTCGCCAAGTACTCACCCACGAGGCAGGTGAGCTGCAGGCGGTCGGCGGCGGAGGCGAGCGCGCCGCCCGCGCCGCCGGGGCCCTGGCCCTCCATGAGGCGCACGGCGTCGGGCTCGGCCTTGGCGGCGGCGGCAGCGCCCGCCGCGCCCGCCCACGCACGCCACACCTTGAGCGCCACCACGCCCAGCATCGCCGCCACCAGCCCGCCCACCACGCACGGCACCGCCACCCCCCGCCACCACTCCGCGCGCTCCGTCTGCTCCAGGAAGTCGCGCGCTGCGGACACAACATCAGCTCATCACACTCAAATCCATCCAAACAATTGTTTTGGATGTAAATATCGAGGATGATTTATTTAGTATTTCTAAAATTCTTACCTTTTATATCAATTTACACTGTTGAATTGATATAGTATTACTTTACAGTGTTCGTTCACCCCATATTTTCATGTGTACATTTACATAAACATTCTTTTACCAATGCACTATTCACGTATACACAATTCATATTAAAAACACATAACATGAAATTACACAAATACATACATACATACATACGTACGTACGTACGTACATGCATACATACACACATCCTTAATAAAAATATATATCAAACAATACATGTTTCTACTGTTTGACAGAAGGAAAAACACCCTTGCGGTAAGAATTCACCCACTGGGTCAGTTGCATTCGGGATTTTTTTCATCAGTGTAGTGAGATGTCTAGAAGAAGCAAATACACGGCATTAACAAATTTGTTTTCAGTTGGGGCACGGCGGCGCACAGCAGCGGGGCGTAACTGTTGCAAGAAGAGCAAGCGGGACGGCTGACAGACGAGGCAGTAGCAGATTGCCCAGACCAGCACCGTGGGCGAATGCGAGGGGCACTTAAGGACCGGAAGAGATGGTGATGGCGACGTCGGTGACCGCGGCAGAGGTGAAGATGGAGGTGAAGTTGTTCTCGTTCTTGTTGTTGGTAGTGGTAGTGCTGTTTAAATGATCTTGGCTGTCCAGGTGACGCCGCGTCGAAGGCTGTGTTGCCGACGTTGGCTGAGGCAATCACATCGACCCCCTTGCTATATAATCCCGAGCGCCTACCACACCTGCGAACACCAGCCCTGAGGAAGACCACGACAAGATGGTCGAAACGTCGGCAACACAGCCTTCGACGCGGCGTCACCTGGACAGCCAAGATCATTTACATGACTCTGGCCGCGGAAGCCTACGACTTCACTGGTAGTGTAGTTGTTGTCGTCGTCGTCGTCGTCGTCGTTAGTGTAGTAGTAGTAGTAGTTGTAGTTGTAGTTGTCGTCGTCGTCGTCGTCGTCGTCGTCGTTAGTGTAGTAGTAGTAGTAGTTGTAGTTGTAGTTGTAGTTGTCGTCGTCGTCGTCGTCGTCGTCGTTAGTGTAGTAGTTGTTGTCGTCGTCGTCGTCGTTAGTGTAGTAGTTGTTGTCGTCGTCGTCGTCGTTAGTGTAGTAGTTGTTGTCGTCGTCGTCGTCGTCGGTAGAATAGTAGTAGTTGTCGTCGTCGTCGTCGTCGTCGTCGGTAGAATAGTAGTAGTTGTCGTCGTCGTCGTCGTCGTCGGTAGAATAGTTGTTGTTGTCGTCGGTAGAATAGTTGTCGTCGGTAGAATAGTTGTCGTCGGTAGAATAGTTGTCGTCGGTAGAATAGTTGTCGTCGGTAGAATAGTTGTCGTCGGTAGAATAGTTGTCGTCGGTAGAATAGTTGTCGTCGGTAGAATCAGTTGTCGTCGGTAGAATAGTTGTCGTCGTCGTCGTCGTCGTCGTCGTCGTCGTCGGTAGAATAGCTTGCCGTCGTCGTCGTCGGTAGAATAGTTGTCGTCGTCGTCGTCGTCGTCGTCGTCGGTAGAATAGTTGTCGTCGTCGTCGGTAGAATAGTTGTCGTCGTCGCTCGGTAGAATAGTTGTCGTCGTCGTCGTCGTCGTCGTCGTCGTCGTCGTCGTCGTCGTCGTCGTCGTCGGTGGTAGAATAGTTGTCGTCGCCGGTTGGCGGCGTGTCGTCGTCGGTCGTCGTCGTCGTCGTGTCGTCGCCGGTCGGCGGCGTGTCGTCGTCGGTCGTCGTCGTCGTCGTCGTGTCGTCGCCGGTCGGCGGCGTGTCGTCGTCGGTCGTCGTCGTCGTCGTGTCGTCGCCGGTCGGCGGCGTGTCGTCGTCGGTCGTCGTCGTCGTCGTGTCGTCGCCGGTCGGCGGTAGAATAGTTGTCGCCGTCGTCGTCGTCGTCGTCGGTAGAATAGTTGTCGCGTCGTCGTCGTCGTCAGTCGTCGTCGGTAGAATAGTTGTCGTCGTCGTCGTCGTCGTCGTCGTCGTCGGTAGAATAGTTGTCGTCGTCGTCGTCGTCGTCGGTAGAATAGTTGTCGTCGTCGGTAGAATAGCTATCGTCGTCGGTAGAATAGTTGTCGTCGTCGGTAGAATAGGTGTCGTCGTCGGTAGAATAGTTGTCGTCGTCGGTAGAATAGTTGTCGTCGTCGGTAGAATAGTTGTCGTCGTCGGTAGAATAGTTGTCGTCGTCGGTAGAATAGTTGTCGTCGTCGGTAGAATAGTTGTCGTCGTCGGTAGAATAGTTGTCGTCGTCGGTAGAGTAGTTGTCGTCGTCGGTAGAATAGTTGTCGTCGTCGGTAGAATAGTTGTCGTCGTCGGTAGAATAGTTGTCGTCGTCGGTAGAATAGTTGTCGTCGTCGGTAGAATAGTTGTCGTCGTCGGTAGAATAGTTGTCGTCGTCGGTAGAATAGTTGTCGTCGTCGGTAGAATAGTTGTCGGCGTCGGTAGAATAGTTGTCGGCGTCGGTAGAATAGTTGTCGGCGTCGGTAGAATAGTTGTCGGCGTCGGTAGAATAGTTGTCGGCGTCGGTAGAATAGTTGTCGGCGTCGGTAGAATAGTTGTTGGCGTCGGTAGAATAGTTGTCGGCGTCGGTAGAATAGTTGTTGGCGTCGGTAGAATAGTTGTTGGCGTCGGTAGAATAGTTGTTGGCGTCGGTAGAATAGTTGTTGGCGTCGGTAGAATAGTTGTTGGCGTCGGTAGAATAGTTGTTGGCGTCGGTAGAATAGTTGTTGGCGTCGGTAGAATAGTTGTTGGCGTCGGTGGAGTAGTTGTTGGCGTCGGTAGAATAGTTGTTGGCGTCGGTAGAATAGTTGTTGGCGTCGGTAGAATAGTTGTTGGCGTCGGTAAAGTAGTTGGCGTCGGTAGAGTGGTTGGCGTCGGTAGAGTAGTTGGCGTCGGTAGAGTAGTTGGCGTCGGTAGAGTAGTTGGCGTCGGTAGAGTAGTTGGCGTCGGTAGAGTAGTTGTCGTCGGTAGAGTAGTTGTCGTCGGTAGAGTAGTTGTCGTCGGTAGAGTAGTTGTCGTCGGTAGAGTAGTTGTCGTCGGTAGAGTAGTTGTCGTCGGTAGTGTAGTTGTCGTCGGTAGTGTTGACGGTGTCGGTGACGGTGTCGGTGTCGGTGACGGTGACGGTGTCGGTGACGGTGTCGGTGACGGTGTCGGTGACGGTGTCGGTGACGGTGTCGGTGACGGTGTCGGTGACGGTGTCGGTGACGGTGTCGGTGTCGGTGTCGGTGACGGTGTCGGTGACGGTGTCGGTGATGGTGTCGGTGATGGTGTCGGTGATGGTGTCGGTGTCGGTGACGGTGTCGGTGTCGGTGACGGTGTCGGTGTCGGTGACGGAGTCGGTGAAGGAGTCGGTGACGGAGTCGGTGACGGAGTCGGTGAAGGAGTCGGTGACGGAGTCGGTGACGGAGTCGGTGTGGTGGAGGTGGCATGGAGGTGAATTCAGGCGGCGTAGGAACCCGGGAAGCCGACGGGAGGATGATGCACGAAGTTGACCCAGCTACCGGTCCACAAATTCCATAAGACCCGGGATTCTACAATCTAGTTCAATAGCAATTGTTTTATTAGAATTCTTTAATAATACTTTATATGTTAAACATAGGTAAATAATTCCAGTACTGTCTCTGTAGTTCAGTCTGAGATCCTCAGTAGTATGTCACAATATTTCTTGTCGCTGCCTGTCATTAACCATCCGGTTTTCAACAAGTTAGACACCTAAATTTTAACAAATCTTTTTTCATTGAATATCCAGGATTCAGAAAGTTATATATGTCGAACTATACAGATTGTGTTGAATTTAAAATATTAAAAATGCGTTTACTAGGACCCTACCGTACATTCCACACTTAGTAAATCGTCGTATCCAAAATGAAAGTAGTTTCACACTGAACTTAATATCAAACGACCAGGTCTAGAACTGTCGAATTACAAAATATGTTCGGTAATGTGAATGGTAAACATTCTATCAGTGCTAAGTGGTTATTAAAAACGGAATTATGTGCGAAATGTATTAAAGTAGTTCATATGCACCATGGAAGGCACCGTCTATTTTGCCTTAACTCAGGAAGCTGCTGTTGGTTTCAACGCAAGGGTGATTGACGGATTAGAAAGCAAACCCATTTAATTTTAATTTCAATAATGTGACAAATTGCAGTACGCCCTCATTTTCGATCACGTAACACCCCTGGGTGGCGACTAGAAAGAGGAAATTGACCAATTATAAGAAATTTGTCCAGACAGTAAAGATATCGATGACACCCATGTAAAAGAGATTCCGAAAATATAGGAGCCCCGTGTCAACTCCCCTGTAACATGATCGAGTTAATCCATTCGTCTTAAAGGCTCTGGCTTGTTGCAACAGTAGAAGGCACCTTCACTTACCTACAAAATCCGTATCTCATTAATTCCTTGCGGTCTTCCACGTCTGAAACCCGCGGTCATCCTTTTCTTATATTCCTTTTTTTTTCACAAAATCTTGCGCTGCTCAAAGGTCGCTTGAATACAGAGGGCGCCCCTGGAAACTTCTAAGAAAAGCCGAGACGAGGGCGGCAACGTCAATAGCAGAGATAATAAGGAGGAAGCTGGAAAAGCGCACGGGACGATGAAAAAGCAACACGAATATTTGCCATCGTATCTGAGAAACCTTAAAGGGACAGATGGAAATTCAGCGGGCTGGTAGAAATGAAGAAAACCGAGGGGAAAGTCTAACACAGAACTAAATAATTAGGGGAAGCTGAAGCAGGTTAATTGTGTGAATTGACAAAACAATGACAGAAAGGAGCGTAAATTGGGTGTAAAATGAAACCGAATGCGATCACGACAGAAGAATATTTACGGAGCTTGAAAGAATACGGAAAAACAATCGAGTGTGTCTCCTGACACATTAAAATAGAAATTTGAATAGGTAATAGAAATGAATAGGACGAGCAATTATCGCGAACGGCAGGGAAAGAACGAGCCCCTACTCTTGCGGGTAGTGTGAGAAGAGCGTCAAGTCTTGAAGTTGCGCATTAATAAAATCAGGTATGCGTACATTTGCACCAGAAAGGCACGACACACAACGAGTGAAGAGAAACAGCACGTGTTCGGAACATAAACGAGAAGAAGCGTGCGGATAAATGGTGTGTGTGTGTGTGTGTGTGTGTGTGTGTGTGTGTGTGTGAATGGGTGCGAGTTTGAGTGAGGAACAAATAAACAACGAAAGATTTAATTAAAAGAAATTAACACAGTTTAAAATAGGTTCAAATCCAAAACAGGCTTCGAAACATTTTTCATTCAAAATCGAAACTGAAATCTACATAATTCTCTACAAACACTCGCATACATCACGTACGCATAACGTTCACACATTCATTCACACACAGACACATTTCAATACTATACGCACATATTCCGAGCAATCATCGACACTGACATCACCACCCGAAACCAGGCTGACTCATTTCAACACATTTTCTTCTCTCTGGAACGCACAGAAAGCGCACACATCGCACGCCCACTCACCGGGTCCGCGCGCGCGCTCGTCTCCCGCCGCGTCTCCGCCGCCCGCGCCGCCGCCGCCGCCCGCGCGCGCCGCACCGCCGCCGCCTCCCGCTCCGCCGGCGCCGCCCGGCCCGCCGGCGCCGCCGCCGCCAGCGCCGCCGGCCCCGGCGCCGCCGCCCGCGTCGCTCACGTTGACGTTGCAGCGGTCGCCGCGGCAGCAGCAGAAGCGCGTCGTGTTGCGCGCGCGCATGGGCCGCCGGTCGGCCACGCACGCCGTGCGCTCGCAGTCCGCGCCGCGCCCGGAGCTCTCCCAGCAGCCTGCGACAGCGCCAGCGAGGCGCAAGCGCCCCTCCCGTCAGCACGCCTGGCCCCCGCGCCCCCGCGCGCCGCAACCCTTGGCTGCCTAGCGTGCCCGTGGCGGATCCAGGGGGTGGGGACCTTGCCCCCTCCCTAAAATACTTAGATTTTCGTTTACCTTCCTTTATTTGGCAAAATTGATTTAAATATTTACTTATGCTATTATTTAAACAATATTGCAGAGTATCATATCTAAAGTAATAAAATATACAAAATAATAAAATGTTTGGCTGGATCCGCCCCTGCCCGTATGGGCACGCTTTACGAACTGTTGATAATTCAAACGTTTACCTTAGAATATTGCAGAAATTCAATTAGAACTTTATTTCGGTTTCCATTATATCCTAAAAGATATCGCCATGTAAATTTCAAAATTTCGAGAAAATAATAATTTTTAATATTTAAAAAAATATAAATTGGTGTAATGATTTTTTTAAAAAATAATTCAGGCAGATACAGGTTAAAACAATATAAAATCGTATTTTTTCGAGGACAGTCACTTATCGCCAATGAACAAAGGGTGGAAATGTGAGTTAAGAAATAATCAACCACAACAATAATTTTAATATTTATTCAAACATCCCAAAGTCAACTTTCAGGAAACACTTTTCCCATCTTCAGTGTGTCTATATCACGGAAAAGAAAATATAAGAAAATAAAGTATGAACCCATTGAAGATGAAAAAGTTTCCTGAAAGTTGACCCTGAGATGTTTTGATAAATATTAAAACTGTTATTGTAGTTGATTACTAAACTCACATTATGAAGTACGACACGGTATCTGCAAACCACCACTGAATTTATGTGGTGGGAAATTTAGCACGGCTGGCCAGAGGTGAATGAAGGAAGTGGCGATCCTAAGCGCATGCTTAGGACCCCTACTAGATGGAGGTCCTCGGTAATTAAATCAATGTACAATCGTGTATTGTATCGATGGCTAAGTGCACAAACCATGTAAGTTCACCAACTCTCATTTTTGAGTAAATATCACTTTGGGATATATCATTAAAGTAGTAAATATCATTTATCGGTCATACGCGCCTTTAACCCCTGTTAACCCCCGTTAACATGCAACCCTGCAGGTTTGGTGAGTGCACTTGTACCTACCTGTATGTTAAGAAATTTAACATCCTTAGCAACGTAAATAACCATTCGATTCATCGCAAGTCAAATGTTTGTTAAGAAAAAAACATGGTGATATACAAAACATCGTATTCAAACAATACAGAAATAATTCACATTGGTTTAGGGAATAATTTAGGGAATATTTTTAATTGTAATATTATTAATAGTACAATTGGAAAAATGTATATTAGGTAAATTAACCTCATTTTCTTCACATTCTATCAAATGAAACTACTCCGGCAATCGTATTTACTGACAATGTCAAGGTGTCGCTAATGGAAGCAAACCCGTGCTAATTTCCTAACCGAACGTCATTTCTTTAGGTATCTTTAAGTTCAGGAGAATTCTTTGCACCCAATTTTCTCGAAACACGGTATGCGAATATTGTTTATAAAGATATATCGCAAGCAACACCCCACAATATCCTACTAACGTGTCGCAGCAACAGAATTCATGTGTTTACTATCGCAGTATTGTCGTAAAGTTTCGCATAATTCGTGAGATTTTATGGTGACCGATAAAATGCTGGACATGCCACGAAATGTTAGTGTTATTACTGCCTCTTCCAGATGAAAAATCTCTGCTCCACTCCGCTCCGCTGCGATTCGATTTTTAACTTTTGGCCTCTGGCCTCGGCAGTAATAACACTCATAACATTTCTAGGTATGTTAATAGCTATAACCGCGGAGAACCTGACGTTTATTTCTACCTAGTGTACAAATATTGTATGTCTTTAAAAGAGGGGTCATGTTTTTTTGGGGGGGTCAGGAAGGAAATATTATCGCTCCGTAAGTAACTGCACCTTTACAAACTTTCAAGTTTGTTTGTTTTTTTAAACTAGAAATTCTGAACATACAATATTCTAAACCATCATTTGTTTCATAATAAATGATTTAAACTTCTACGGCATGAAGGAAGTTCGCAGATTGTTATTTTTTGCCGATGAGCATGGTGAGAAATTCATCTGCCAAAGTCACGCATGCGATATTTGCCCCCGTTTGGTAGGCAACTCATCATGTACTGGTGCATAATGCATGGCCTAACCGCACGGAACCAAAGGAGACAACGGTTAATGCCCCTATATTGGGCCAGCCTTTTAACATGTCAAAGTGCTAAGGTTATTCTCTACAGCTGGTGTTTCCAAATATTTTTCCATGGCGCCCACTATTGCTGTCTGAAATTTTGCGCGACACCATGCCTCTCAAATGAAGGTATCCCATCACTGTATATGCTACTTATGCACGCTTCATAAGACGAATAAAACAAAAACATGTTTCAAGTATTATTTATATTTTATACGAGGTAAAGGGAACATATTCACACATAATTTTAAGCGAAGTAAAACAAACAAGGATTTTCGCCCGTAAAGGCATCCAGAGGCATACATCTGCCTAGCGAGTATTATAGATTTCTGTGACCATTTGATTTACTTTCATGCCCGGAATATTGTCCATCACGAGTTAAATGCTAGAATTAGACACCGCACAAAACTTCAAACGACATCCCTGGGTGCCATGACACTTAGTTTGGAAATCACTACCCTCCTACACAGGCATACATCCTACATTCCTTCTCAAATTACCTGCATGAGAAAGGGGAATAACCGCCGCCAACATCACTACATACTTGTACATGATAACTTTGTATGAAGTCATATCGGAGATACCGGACGTGCCGTGTAAGGCCTTCGCGAGGTCGGTCGCCGGACTGTGGTTTCTTAAGTGTTTCAATTGCATGGTTTGTACGATAAGCGCGAACAGGATGGTGTTTATGAGATCTAAGAATCCGTTTCAAAAAATTTCCCCATGATTGACTTAAATGCCGAAACGTTGACGAATTTAATAATTATATTCATAATTGTCGCCATTGTCGAAGCGGCCAATTTTTTGAACAAATTTAATAATAGTTTTTGTAACCTAAACTCAAAAGAATTCCCAACGGAAGGGCAATAACCTTGACACTATTTTTAAAAGGCTAGTCCAATATTGTGGCGTTTACTTTGTGTACGTGTTTTGGTTAATTAATACAAAATAGAATTTTGATTTAGCTAATAAATACAGTGTAAACTCTTAACAAACTTATTTTTATCGAAAAATTCCCTATAACGTAGATATTGAGTTTAAATGGTGTACCTTATAACCTCTATACCACTACACTCCTCATATAACGAAAACTCTCCATAACGAAAGGACAATACTAGGTACCTTGAGCTCTGCATATAAAATATTTAGGTTCTACAAAAGTTATAGTTTATTTTCGCTGGCACTTTGATTATACAGTTCAACAGTATTAGGTAACCGAATAATCGGTCGTGATTCGAGTAAGAAATGCCAAGCGACGAGGGACTTTACTTATTGTTAGATACTTTCAAGGCACGAGTGGTATTAATATGACCATTCCACGAATGAAATAATATCCAACAGAATATAACAATGCGCCAAATATTGATTATAATAATTAAACGCGCTTTCAGTGGATGCCATCTCCTATGAGTTATATCGCAGCTTAAGATTCGCCGGTAGAGAAAGGTGTTAATAATCTCATAGAAAGAGCGATATCTTTTTTAATACACCGCTCAGATTGGAGCTCACCGTATATCTTGTTAAACGCTATTGATATATAATACATAATCGGTATACATTTAAAAGAAACACCGAAAGGGCGAGGAACAGAAGGTAAGACGGAGCGGAGAGCAGAAATTAGGAAACGGAGGGAGATCGAAATGGGTCGTGTAAAAACTGGAATGCGAGAAAAGAAGCGGGGCAAAGAGGGTCAAAGAAGGGAGCAGGAAGGGCGAATCTAGAAGCGGAAACGTCTTACAGAGAGAGAGATAGAGAGAGAGAGAGGGGGGGGATTAGGAAGAGGGAAATAAAGACGGTGATGAAAAGATGCGAAAGAAACAGAGAGAGAAAGGGAAGAAAGGTGACAGACACAGAGGGAGACATTAAAGATGGAGAATGTTGGTTTAGTAGTTTTTCTCTTCTTCATTCCCATTCCGCGTGGCCGGCAAGCACAGGATTATGAAGGGGAAGCATGGGGCACGGAGCGGGACGGTGAGCGCGCGGACACAGCGGGAGCCGAGACGCAACGGCGACCCTCCCTCGCGGGGGTCGGGTGGGGGCGTCGCTCTTACCCTGTCGGATGATGACGACGGTGGGCGGCGCGGCGGCCAGGGCGGGGGCTGGGTCGGGGGCGAGGGCGGGGGCGGGGGCGGGGGCCAGCGGCGGCGCCGCCGAGGTGCTGCCGTTGGCGCCGTCTGGTCTGGGCGGCGGCGGCGGGGGTGGCAGCGGCGGGGGCGGACGCGCCGGCGCCGGCGCCTCCTCCCACAGGGCGTAGCAGTGGCGGCTGGCGCGCTGGCACACCTCCACCGCCGAGCCGTCCGGGCCCTGCGCAGTGCAACGCACGTGCACTTAACATGAGGCTCTA
Source organism: Teleogryllus occipitalis (assembly GCA_011170035.1). Classification (NCBI taxonomy): domain Eukaryota; kingdom Metazoa; phylum Arthropoda; class Insecta; order Orthoptera; family Gryllidae; genus Teleogryllus; species Teleogryllus occipitalis. Next base: position 111,809 of record BLKR01001485.1, read on the forward strand.
GTAGACAGGACGCTGACACCGGTTGCACCATTTTGCTCTGACTACACTCCCAAGTTAGTATAACTGTGTATGTGCAAATAAAATTCATAATTATTTTTAAATAGGGAATGCGATACCAATAAAATATGTAATTAACATCACACACTTATACTAACATGCACTTCACTACCACACATGCGGTCGAAAATCTTTCCGGCGTCTTCATGCTACGATTATGCTCATGCTCATATCAATGCTCAATCATGCTCATATTACAGATAAAGGCCTTTTTAAAAAAAGGTCACGTTCAAGTGTTCGAAATGGTCACAAACAATTTTTCTTTGCATTATTTTGTGTGAAATATAAGTTTTATAAAACCCCTTTTGAAAAAATGTTCCGTTTTTTTTTCTGTATTTTCTTATCCCTTTATCCGACAAAGAGCGTTGAAAAGACACTGGTCCCATTTTCGGCGAACTCTATGTACTTTCGAAAATTGCAAAGTTTGAAATAATACGCGAAAGTATGTTCACCACTAGTTACGAGCACTACTAGTTCTCATTTTGTTTTTATACCGCTTGAGAAATACTAAGCTATTGAGAATCGCATAGCATGCGTCCGTTGTTATAATTTTATTTCTCTTGATCCCACAGCTGTAGCAGTTTGTAATTTGGTAGGCACTTATTTCATTTTTTTTCAAAACGACTAAGACATTTTTTCATAATGTAAATTTTTATTGTTGTAAACATTTCTAACACTAAATATAGAAATCACCAAATCAAAAATACTGTTAGAAGAGCTACTTTTTTATTGTAAAATAAAACCAGTGGTGCTACAAAAGCACACATTTTCTCGCATCATTTCTAATGGCTCCGCTGTATTATAAACTTAAAAAAGTGTTTTCAACAAGGAATAATTTATTTCCGCTCCGAGACTCAGATCCTCAGAGGTAACTTGACGACACCCATACCATTGTAGTGGCGTAGACGCCTCAGAAGCGCCGTATGGCAAAACCCTTTGTAAGAGATAATATTCGGAACCGTTAGGGATACCATAGTGAACGAAAAACTAAGTTTGTCCCATGAGAAGTGTTTATAATGTATTTAAATTTAATGTTGATAGATTCATTAGTTTACTTAAATCGGTTAATACAGATGTACAGATTGATTTAGTGTGAGATATGTTTTAGAAATCAAATAGAGTTGAAAAAATGTTCGACAGTTACAAATTGGAAAAGCACATACAGATACGCTCGGTTTATTTATCTGTATTGATTGTATTTGTGAGTAGAAGTGCTTCAAAATATTTTCAATTAAGTTTCTCGAATTCTCAATAGTTTTCTGCAACATATTCGTCAAATTAAACCCCTGCGCGAGGCTCGAACCGGCGACCGTTGGGTTCGAAGTGCTGAGTCCGTACAAGTCATTTAACAACCTCGGCCATTCGGAACGGACAATACCTCTACAATTCCATAAAAGTCCTGAAGACAGATTGTTTCAGACCTAGCTTTGGGAAGCTGAAAAATTGAGAAAATGTGGGAAAATGTCGTTTGGGCGACAAAAGAAGGCAACAGGGGAGAGAATCAAGCCTAACCGAAAAGCTAGTCGAGACTAAAGAGATTTGATAACTAGTGCGAGAAAGTCTGTGCTATTCGTTGTTACATACGAGGAGAAAATTTCAAGAACAAATTCGGAGCGGTTTTCGAGAAATTTGTTTTTAGAAATTGCATAAATTTCAGACGCTAATTAAGCAAAATCAGCTTGTTTTCTCAAGAAGGTATTCATGACCTTCTTTAAAGAGCTGATTTTTTCCAACAGAATTTGTTTAAAGCAAAAATTGCTATCTCCAATTGTGTAGTTTTCAAAGTTTCACTTTTAGCATTTTCAAAAAACGGCACAATAGCCGAATATGGGACTAGCGCCATACTTTGTACCATCCCTTATTACAAATGAGAAAATTTAAAGAAAAAATTGGAGCGGTTTTGTTAAAAAAAACTGGGTTTTTAGAAAAAACGAGCGTTTTTTGAAAAAAACCGGAGCGGTGTTTTTAGAAAAAACTGGTGCAGTTTTCTAGAAAAAATGACTATTTCGCGCAAAATTACACTGAAACCACTCATATTTTCGGGAAATTGAGCATGAACTTATTTGAAGATCCGTCTTTTAGGAATTGATTTCATTAGAAAAAATATATATCTTCAATATTATAGTTGTAAGAAGACGCCCCAATAAGTTGCGCTTTTTTAATTTTCAAATTTCTGCGATTTCTCTGAACATGAGACATCACCATTCACTTAAGTGTTCTTTACACTATCGGATGACAAAGTTTGATAAAAAATCTTTGAAAAAAATGTTTGAGAAAATTTTAAAATGTTTGAGGCATCATGTGTAGTACCCTCAAAAATCAAAATATCCATTTGAAACTCCCATTGCCAAGAGTTCATTCAGATTGATTGGGGAATATCAATTTTGAAGAAAATCGGTGAACGGGTTAGGCGCTAATGTTGACCACAAATTGACAGAGTTTTCACGTCAATCGATTTTTCGCTATCAACAACCAACAAAACATGGATTCTGGCTACACAATGTGTTTGAGGATATTTTTGTTCTAAATGTAGCAACAGTATTTATCCACTTTTTCGTTACCCGATCCCGGCAATAAGAGGGTTTTTTTGCCGAAAATTCGTCGTTTTCCAGAGCACGATTACATAACCTTCACTTCTTAAAAAGAACTTCGTAAATCGAGAAAGTGAAAAAAAAACTTATTAGCTCTCCAGAAGATCGAGATATGATAATTTGAATTCGACTGTACCGGTGCTAAATTGTTCATAAATGCTATTTTATAAAGGTCTTTAAAAATCAAATTCATAGAGATGTAAAATCTGGTGTATTTATATATCTCAAGATATTATTTTAGCTGACGGATATTCAAGAAATTTTAAAATGGTCGGGCTGAAAGCCTTGTCGATTTGACGTGGAATGATCCGTGCAGTTCTTTTTGGGGATTTTTGCATAAATTATGCTAATATTAAAATGAATGCACGTTATGCATACATAACACAATATTAGAACCTGACAACGCACAGCTGCTGTCGTTTCTTTTTTGTCAAGCTGCACGATTTAAAATGGTCGGCAGTTTGGAAGAAAACAACTACATACCGACTCTTTTTTCGTAACGCGAAATACACATTCAAAATATCGTATTTGTAGTCAGTGGTGATTGCACAATGCGCGGTGGCAATGGAGCGGAAAGTAAAAGGCTCTTAGTGGGCGGCTGCATGAAACCTCAGTATATTCATCTTATTTTTAGACAAAAGGAGCAATTTTGATGCGTAAATAATTAGACATTCTTATCGAGACATAGTTTCATAAAGAAATCTGAATAAATTTAATTACATTGCCATACATATTCAGTTCGCTTATATGTGGTAACAGTAGCTGCAATAAATAGAACGAAAGGTTCTGAAAGGTTCCTCATGTATACCTAACCCCCACTACACCCACTGATGGCCGCCAGCCATTATCCGCTTCGTCCAATGTCATGTTGCCACGCGTTCGGTATCGGTAACATTGGGTGCTCTTTGAGCACAAATGCGTCACACGAACAATGGGTGGTATCAAGTTCACCGTTGTATAGCTTCAAGAAGCCACTTTCGGAGGGTTTCCCAGGCTTGAAGGGTGCAGAATAATGGACTCTCTGCCTTGACCTACAAGCCATGCCCTCAAGATCGTATAGGAGCATTTGAGATGCTTTGAGAGAACGCTGCAGGCCGATTCGCGCAAATGGAAACGGGAACAGCAACGTGCGAACAAGAACGGAAAAGGGAGACACGTCTTCACAATAAACGCCACCGAAAGCAGACTCAAACAATGAAACTAGCGACAAAGCAGATATTTTGGAAAGAGTTGCTGAACCCAATACATTCTTTGCTGTGCTGGTTTGGACGGGCTGTGTTCGCCATCTGTTTATAAGTGTGTATCATCACATTTCTTTCGGGAGTTTATTTGTGCTTTCGGTGTCATCTCTATTCTCCCTCGTTAATTTGGAATTATTTCTTTACAAATTTCTCTCACCTGATTATAAAATTTTTGTGTTCCCGTGATTGTTACCTAGTTTGGACAGTTTTTGAATTATTCTATTTCTCTTCCACGCCAATGCTTTGATTTAACCCATAGGCGTTCATCCCAAATCCGCGCTCTAACCTTAATATTGTACTATGCTTTCAACGCCAGTCCAATGTCTTTTCAGTGGTTTCTCCGAACAACACCAGGCGAAAGCCGGGGTAATACCCTCACAAACGGGCCACGGACCGCGCCCGCTCTTTCCTTCATTTTCCTTGTCATATCCTCACCACTTAAACACACACATGCACCACACTACCACACATGTCGAGAGTTCAGATGAGAGCTTGGCGCTTGTCCAGGCTGGTGCGATGCCCCGCTGGTGAGAGATACCTAGTTGGGGAAAAATCGCTAGCCGTCTGTGCCGGATCTCACCATTCAGCGGAGGAAGATCACCGCCACATTCTCTGATAAAATACGAACTACAGTTACGGGACTAATGACCTTAGCAGTTGACGCGCACGGAAACAATCAATCAACTCCTCGATCCGCTGGAAAAGTTCACCTGTATTTGCTGTACTTTGTGTGTGTGTGTGTGTTTAACTTTGCTGTCGAGAGCCTTCACCTTCCGGAACAAGACGAATATTCCTTCCCGTTCGCATCCCCATCGAGCTACGCGTTTCCGGAACTGATGTGAGCGCCTCCGTGGCATGTCACACTTCCAAAATTCTTTACGTTCTCTTTGCCGTTGGTGCCGACGTTCACGTTCGTGGGCAATTGATCTTAGTTCTATAGCGGCTTAACTTCATTTCCGTTTGTTTCTAATTTGCATATGAATGTATTCTCACGACCCTTCTCCATTACGGTGTCAAACATTGCGTTTCTCCTATGTTAAACGCTATCCAAAAACAGTTGAATCCTATTTTGACGTACGAGTGTGATTGTGAATACTTTCCCTTCGTGAAAAATGGTTTGATGCAGACACGTCACATTGGAAATAGGCTCTTCATTCGCGAAACGGCCTTCAGGCTTCGTGGAGTATCAGCCGGGCACCGCTCTTCTAGGCAACCCACCGAGCAGCCAGGTGTTGCGGGCGTTGCGGGCGTTCCAGTGCTCCATGACGCCCCGCCTCCGCCTTCCAACTCGGCCGCAATCCACACGCATGCGTCGTGAAACCAGATCCCATGCAAGAAAAGATATCCTTAAGCAGAGTTTGCGAATTGTATCTGGAAAAGTTCCGGTGCATAAGGATGCATTAAATATACGAGTTAAAGTGTGTATAATGCCAGGCGCACAAGTCTTGAACACACAATCCCGAAATTCTTTTTTGCCGGGTGAATATTTATTTTTTAGTTTACCGATTATTTTGAGAATTTCATAGAAATAAGTTTCGGAAACGAACATCGTGCCTAAAATATTTGAAGAAACGTCTCATGTAGAATTTGTGGCTGAAAAACCATAATGAGATCAATAGCAATTTTCGGAAAATATTGGTTGAAGTGACAAGCCACTGTTGCCGAGTCGTTCACATCTCTGACGTTATCTTTAAAACAACATTATCTACAAGGTTTCTAGTTGATGTAGTCATATTTTTTATTATACTCCATATTTATTTAATTTTATTATTTGAGTTCAAAATGTCCTGATCTGGTGTAATGGATTTAGCCTACCTTATGACTTTTGTTAACAATGATTTGTATTTTTAAAGTAGAGGAGGAAATCTTGACATACGTTGTGATGGTTAGAAATGAAAGAAAAAAAATCGTTTGTTTTTATATGATGTTCTAATCTCTTGTGTTGCTTTTCCGTAAAATAATTCATTTTCTTTTTTGAAGAGGAAAGCACGTGTTAAAATGAAATAAAAATGTTAAAAAAAAGAATTATATTTATAGTTTGTATCAACAGTACTGCAAACCGCGTTCCATGACTTCTGCAGCAAGTAATCAATGAATAATTTTATTCTAACTTTAGTAAACAATCTACTCATACACGTGTTATTTATTGTGGCAGTGTTAGCATTTCTTGTAATGGTAAGAAATTGTGCATCGTGGTCACTGTATCTTAAATCTTTTGTTTCAATTTCATGTCGAGTAGTGGTTCCGTTAATTATTATTTGATCGATTACATGAAAACCTATTTTCTGTTTTAAATTCTTAAAAAAAAACCTACAAAACTCTGCACCATTGACTGGAAACGCGTAATTCATTTTCGTAGAATCTAAAAATCCTGGCCTCACTTTTCAGCGAGGCACGGTCGAAGGGTGATCTCTAAAAGTGCATGAAATTTCAGTTCTTTCTCATGGAAATAATTAGTAATTCACGGTAATTTTATTTGTATCCACATTTAAATAATATTTATAGGCAAAAAAGACATTATGTTGCAGGAATGAAGCGGAAAACCTACGATAGCGGATGGGGAAAAGAGAAAGAAGGTGCCTTGCAAAGTTGTTAGTAGTATTCTGCTGTTCGAGACAAGGACTGCCGGGGTGGGTATCGGGCTGCCGCAGGTGGTATCTGTGATGAGTTTTCGTGGAGCAAAGATCCGATATATATCAGGTCGCGGGAAGAGAAAGAATCAGGCATGCATATTATCCCTGGGAAATTGATATATATTTCGTCCTCTATATATCCTATATTATTATGTATTATCCTGTCCGTCTCATTTCTCGTGCGACAGTATGCACGTCAATCAATCAGTCAGTCAGTCTCCCCCCATGAAACTCTGCCCGTGTTGTGTTGTGATGTTGTCCCCCACCCACGTAAATTTATTATTATATTATTGTTATTATTATTGTTATTATTATTGTTATTATTATTGTTATTATTATTGTTATTATTATTGTTATTATTATTATTATTGTTATTGTTATTATTGTGATTATTAGTATTATTGTTATTAATATTATTATTATTATTATTATTATTATTATTATTATTATTATTATTATTATTATTATTATTATATGCTTCACATTTTGGTTTGCCTATACCTACGACTCCCGAATGCCAAGGTGACATCAACCATACATTATACTGGACGCAAAACTACAATCCTAGCAAAGAGCGGTTGCCCCACTCAGGCCTGCTGTATCTAATGCAAGTCACGCTAATTGTTTAAGAGGCGGTTCGATTCCTCGGTGAGATTGGATCGACCTTCACTCGATTTTTAAAGGTCGTATGAGTGAGAGCGCCAATATAAAAAGCCAAGCATAAATAAGTAAAAAGTCTTTAAAGCAGTTTCATCCTAATCCGGAGTTGAAGCATTTTTCAAACAAGTTCACTAGGTGGTCATTATTTTGGCAAGGTTGGAATTCCTTCAACTTCCCCCTCATTATATTTAAAAGGTTACCAAAATGACGGATACAAACTTTCCGTTATTAAGTTATCGAGCACCTGAAATTTGTGTACGATACTCTTCGTATTTTTTCTCAATAGAAACAAAGACAGTGAAGGAAATGGTTTATTTTCCTCTACAAGAGCCCATCACTGAAAACGACTGCAAATTGCACACGCATAACAATTATGTATCTACAAATGCTGAGAAGTGAAGGTTTTTCGAAAAGCAAAGACACAGAACGCAACCTTCAACCGAGGTGCATACAACCATTTTGGTACACCCTTCTCTATTTATAGTTATAGGATGACGAAAATTTTCTGATGCTGCCAATTTCAGAGATTATAATCGTGATGAGATGTCAAAGCTAGCAAAAATGTTATTTGCGACTCGAGTCTCAGTTGAACAGTCAACTTCTAGGTACGTTTAATTTATAATGCAATGTTACGGAATATCTACGATTAATGGTGCACCGTCGAACAGTAATATCAATGATAATCTCTAAATAAATATTTCAAAATAAACAATTAAAATAAATTAATTTTCGATACTTAGTTAAAAGCCTCAGAAAATGATTTTCCTTCAAAGGACGTTTCTTTCGCTTAAGTTCGTGCTTGCGTCTTGACACGTTGAGACCGAAAATTTTCAAGTGCACGGATGAGAAAAAGCTTGTGAAGTGCAACCTTAAATTAAGTATACAAAAATTGTTTCAATAAAGTAAAGTATCGAAATTAGGGCAGTACGACTTTCATCCTAAAATGTATACGAATTTCTTGGCACTAATTTTGAATTCACCCAATAAAGGTATTATTCAAGGAATATCTTGTTTTTTCTATGCTTCATTTTGTGTTGAAGAATTTACGAGTATAAATTAATATTAACTCAGCACCGAGTCGCTATCGTCTGTCAATTAGGCAACCCGCTCTACGTCTATGCGTTATACGCTTTTGTGTTGCAGCGACCCCTGCAATTCTAATGCAGGCGAATACTTATTAGGAGGTGGCGGATTTTAATGAAATGTCATTGTTTCTTTTCACTGTAGAACAATGCCGTTTAGTATAGAAATTCCATTTTATGTTACGACAAAAGGAAATGATCCATTTTTATAGATATTATTTTGCTTTTGTTTGTCCATTTTGACTAATAAGTCTTTTTTTATTTGCCGTCGTTTTTAATGCATTTTTTGCCTACTTCATCGATTTTTATGTCATTTTCAATAGTACTTGCTTCAAATAATATTTACAAGATGCAACAAATGTTCTTCACAGAATTACTCAGTAGCCTATTCGATTTGTTCGCTCAGAAATTGTTTTGACAGCCGTTGCGAGTATGTAATTCAGTACCATTGCCAGTTAGGCCAATTTCGAGATAACTAAAGACAAATTTCCTGAAAAAAAGCAGTCCAAACCAAAAGTCTGCAAGCTGAGTACACTCGAACGAATGGAAGAAGCCTCGATTACATCAGTAACGTATCCAGCAACTTGAGTTGTTCATCCGAATTGGTTTTGATAAGATTTTTTACGTCATTTTTAATTGGTTTTATGGCATTTTTAAAGCATATTAAGAGTATTTTATTAATTTGGCGATGTTTTAGGTCATCAAAATCCGCCCTCTATCATCCAAGACACCGAGGGAAGAAATGTAATAATAATAATAATAATAATAATAATAATAATAATAATAATAATAATAATAATAATAATAAAGAAACATTACGACAGATCCTGATGCTGATTGTTCTGCATTTACTTAACGAATTATGCATTCTGCACATTATTCTTTCTGGCTTATGAAGTAGCGGTATATTGATTGATAGTATTTACCGGCGCGTCAACTATTGGTCCTGAGAGTGAAGTGAATATTTTATCGTGGGAGGTGGCGGTGATCATGCCCCTCCGCGCGCCGACCTAAGGCGGCTTGCACGGACTTGCCAGAAACGGGTATCTCACACCATCGAGGCACCGATCCAGCCGGGACGAGTTCTGGCCTCCCGACAAGTGTGGAAGTGTAGTGCATGTGAGAGTATGTGTGTGTAAGTAAGAGGCAAGGATAGGACAAGGAAGAAAGAAGGAAAGATCACGTGCTCCGATGGCTCGTTTCTTCGGGTTCTGCTCCAACATTCACCTGGCGTTGATCGGAGAAACCATGGAAAACTATTATCAGAGCAGGCGACCTCTTGAATTATTCCCCAAACTGCGGCTTAATTCGACCTACCAATCTAGCTTGTGTCGAAAATGATGCCGCCGTCGGGACACGAACGAAGGTCTTCTCAGTCAGAGGCACTGCAGTGACATTAGTTGTTGCCCTAAGCCACCTCAGGCATTGTGACCCGATGTTTAAAGCATTGCTCTGGCATTCACCTTGTGTTGATCGGAGAAACCACGGGAAACTACCGAACAGAGCAGGCGGTCGCTAGAATTCTCCAGACAGTGGATGACTTCTTCCAGACAGCGGATGAATTCCACCTAGCTATCTAGCATCAAAAATCCTGTCACCGTCGGGATTCGAACCCTAGGACCTCCCGGTTAGAGGCACTGCAGTGACATCAGGCCCTGACCTACCTTTTCCGGAGCACCGGTAGGGAGGAGCCTCGACAGTAAGATAGTAAAATTTCTTCAGGTCCCAAAAACCAATTATACGACAATATGGAAAATTAAACGGGGTTTGGTATATTCAAATTTCTAGTGCTCATTAGCAAAGTTTAGTATTTCGAAAATTTGTCCATAATCTCATTTTTGACATTTTGAATTTCGCAGGTGCACGAGAAAACTGCATCTCAAAAATGGCCTTTTTAGTTGGTGAAGAAATATGTTTTAAGAATATTATACTAGTAAAAATTCCATGAAGGTTTTGCTAAACGACTTCGCTCTGATTCAAGTTGATCATTAAAATGCCAATTTTTGAGACGTGCCAATTTTCTTATGCAACGGTAGGTAACACGTTGACGATAATACAACGAGGGTGAGAGAAAAATTTCAACCTCGCCATCCTTCACGTGCACGTCGACGTTCGCTCTCACGGCACGAGCCGGGCGGGCCGCCGCGAGACAAAGCGTCTGGTGGCATCTGGTCGCGCCGCGTCGCGTTGCGCTGCGCTTCGCTTCGGCCCGGAGGACTCTCCTTCAAACTGCTGAGAGTCCTCCAGGGGGGAAACAAAAGCCGGCCGCGGCTGTCGGTACACGAGGAGCTGGTTTGGAACAAAGTGATTCAGCCTTGATTTCCACTTCTTGCCAGTTGCCCCTGCACTACACCCGCCCAAGGCCTTCGACGGTGCGGCCGGGCGAGGAACACGAGCGCTCCCCCTACCCCCCTCCCTTGCCCCCCCCCCGCTCGCCTCCGTCTCTGCTGCGGCGGCCGGGCGAGGAACACGAGCGCTCCCCCCCTTCGCCCCCCCCCGCTCGCCTCAGTCTCTGCTGCGGCCGCCACCCTCGCCGCCATAGAGATAGCGACGGCAGCGGCGGATTCTCAGAAGCGCGCAGCCTCTGTTTTTGCAGCCGTCTCCGTCCCCTCTCCTTCGCCTCATCCTCCTCCACTTCTTCCCACCGCTCCTCGCAGCGGGCGCAGGCGCAGCCACTGCCGCATGGCTCACGGTGCAAGCCAGCGCGACGCACGCGGCACGCCGCCTGCCTGCAAATCCCGGCCCGGTTTGCACACACGCCGCCAGGCAGCGGGATTGCCCGCTTAGTTCGCAGCGCTACCGAGAGATGGCGGAAGGTGAACCGGCCCCACTCGGACGCTGGCGCCGCCGCGATCGCGGTTTGCACTCGCAACGCCAATGCTCGTCGTCTCGTACTGTCACCGTCGCTACCGTCACCAGTGGAGGGCCGTGCCTCTTGCCTTCTTGCAGAACGCATGGATGAGGAGACGAGGCGGTGCGGTGCACGCGACCGGGCGGCGACGGAGGTGACGGTGGAGGCGGTGGCATGAGTGATGGCGAGACGAGTGTGGGAGCAGGGGAAGGGCGCGGCCGCGAAGGGGAGAGGCGTGGCGGTGGGGCAGTGGGCGGGGGCGGCATGGTGGAAGGGGAAGCGAAGGTGAGACATAATGTTGAGGGCGGCTAGACGGAGGGCGGGAGAGAGCAGTGAGGGGTGGCAGGAGGGAGACGGAGGCGTTGTAGGAGAGGGCGATTGGGAGGACGTGGACGTAAGCGGGAAGGAGTGAGAAGGGCGCATAGTGACAGGATGAAGCGAGCGGGGGGAGAGGGTTGCGGCTGGGCGGGGCTGGGCCCCCCAGCGGCAGCGACGGCATTGACGGCCGTGCATCTCGCGTTGCCTTGCCCAACGGCTCCTGTCTCGATCCTCCGCGCAGTGAATGGCGGACACGCCCAGGCGGGGATCTCCACGGACACTGCCAGGCGGGGGTAAGACGACTTCCCGTCAGTCCGATACCCATGATTAATCAAACGTAAATATCAGATTAATTTTCCTTGCATCACGTCACAGTCAGACGTGATTCAGAACGAATAAACGTTCACACATTTGAATAATTTTTATCCGCAGAATGTCCTCTCCACTATCAAGCACATCAAATGTTCATCCAGACGATCTCTATATTTAAAATAAAATTAATTTAAATATTTTGAAGTGCTCTTTGATTTCAATCCATTATTTAAGTCTATTTTAGTAAGGTTTAATTCAAATGTAATATAAATATGGATTGAAAATCAGATTTTAAAATATTTAGAATTTAAATTAGAAATAATTGCTTGTAAAAGTTTTTTATTTTTTATTTTTAAAAGAACGTGTTCTATTTTTTAAATTCTATATTTTTTCTTTCCTTTCTTCCTTCTATCGCACTTTCTCGCCTTAGCTTCGTAAAACGGAAAAAGTATTCTAATAATGTGCCGGACAATGGGGAATGATCGACAGAGAAACTTATGGCCGCATCCTGGTAAACGCTGAAAAACACTGGCACAAAAAACACTGGCTGGCACAAAAAACGTTCAGACGATATTCTCCAAAATGGATATTCCCTGATCGAGACCCTGCGAGTTTGAAATGGATATTTTAATTTTAAGGGTACTTTATATGAAGTCTTTTGTTTCAAAAATGGCTCCATTTTTTGATTTAACTTTGTCCTTGGATGCTTAAAATAACGGCGGAGGTCACATTTTCGTTAAAATCCCTGATTTTTCGAAATTTACGTCAGTTCAATTTTTTTCGGCGTCTTCCTACAACCACAATACTGAAGATTTTTTTTACTTTCTCGCACTTAAGAAGGAAATTCTTAAGAAGAGAGAGTTATGTAATGCTGCTGGAAAAAACCTGAATATTTCCTGAATGAAATCTGTTCTTTAAAGACATCTTGAAAATGTTTCGTGTGAATTTTTTCGTAAATATGAGTTGTGGCTAAATTTGGCGTGAAATAAGTCAATTTTTAAACAATTATTTTCTCACAAACGGCTCCGAGTTTTTTCTTTATTTTCTCCTTGAATGTATCAAACAAAGGTAAAAAAATGGCTACTGGTCACATTTCCGGGAAATACACTATTTTCGAAAATTGCAAAGAGGTCACATTCCAAAACTACTAATTTAAAGATAAAAATTCTGTTCTAATAAAACCTGTTTTAAAAAATCAGCTCTTTAAAGAAGGCCATGTACATATTTATGAAGAAGCGAGTGGTTTTCGCGCAATTCCTCTTTGAAGTGAATGCAAATTATCAAAAAAAATGTTTTCGTAAAAAACTCTATTTTTTCCACGTTTAGAACAGGAACGCTTAAAAGAATGGCGCGGGATTCATTTTCTTTGAACACTGAATTTTCGAAGATTGAAAATTTAGAAATAATGCGAGAAAGTATGTGCTGTGGTAGCACCATTGTTTTCCTGTGGCGCAAGCACCTCCCTTGCGGTAACACATTATGTTTCAATATCTTAACAAATAAACACAAGTACGAATGAATCGCAAGTTTTCTGCACTGCGGTTAATAGTTTGTTCTTTATCTGCCCTCTGTCGTATTGTAATCACTTATGACGCAGAGCAGCTACGTGCAATTCGTCGTTGAGATAACTAATTTTGCACTCAACAAATCATAGGCTACTTTGTGTACACCAATTGAAAGGCTATTGGAAAATTCACAGTCAAGCTGGACACAATTACTGGAAGTACTAAATCGTTCTTTAATACGAAGATTGGTTCTTGACTCCTGATTCATTTATACGAGTTATTTTTCTCCGCGAGCCGTTGCTGAGGGGATTCTCTTTCTCGTGTCACTTGTTCAATGTCATCGAGGCTGAGGATGGCGTTATATCGATTGTTTATAAATATCAGCATTTGTTTTCAAGATTCCCGGATGATCCCATCGGAACTTTGTTTTCAATATTTGGCAATGCGCTGAAACCTTTACCAGCTTTTAGTTAAGAATTCAATAAGACTGATTTCAAACACGAAGGAAAATATTGTGTTTAAATTCCAAAACAGTTTCATAATGCTGTGAGTTTCCTGGCCTACAATTAAGTATTTTGAAAATTGGGAGTCATACATTTTAATGTTAATTTAATTACATTCCTTTTCACTTTTGTCACACCATCGAATAAAAAGTAGGAACATCGCAATATCGGTGTATTTTATAAAACGTACACCTCATGCCGGGCTTGTCCTATCAATACACTGCCATAATGCTGTATTTTATTACACAATTTGATATCACAGTTATAGTGATGCATCGATTTTTAACTTTTTTTTTTTTCATTTTCACAAGATAAAACCGTGTAATGCGAAACTCACATTATTCGTTTATAACAGAGGGCACTTTCCAGATTTCAAAGACAATGCTAAATGTTGATTTTTACGAAAGTACCTAACTGTTACTGATTGCATGTATATCACTTCGAGAAGAGGAAATAACAGCAGTTCAAACGACAGTGATTGCAGTAAGTTTTGACAATAGTGCAAGAAGAGTTGGGTATGGTAGGTAAAGCAGGTGTCATGGGTGCATCTACAAAGACTTCTATCGTTTTACATTTGCGAAAGAAAGTTCCAAAAAAATTACTGGGATTCGTTGTGGCTGAATAACAATACGAAATTATGAAGATACCAAATGTTACGGTACATATTTAATAAAACCAAGTTAATTTGCCATCACTAAAGAATTGTTTTTACTTAATCACAACAATGTGAAATAAACAAATACACTATAATGCAAAGACGTTCATAAATCTTATTTATAAATCAGTTGTAAAACGCTCCTAAACTTTTTTCACGATTAAGAACATGTCTATCAAAAGAAATAACAGTAAGTAATAGTAATAACAGTAACAATATTAGGATTAATATTCTGAAAGGGGCATAAATTCACACTTCCGATAAGCCCCGTATTACCGAGATAAGCAACTGCCATTGGGCATGCATGAAGACTGTTGTTTTTGCGACTGGGCATGCATGAAGACAAAACAATTGTAATACCAGAAGTTAGTGTGAAATAAAATTACTAAGTTGCTTTTTGACAATTATATTTTTTTATTAGTTAATTCAAAGCTTGGATAATTTTAATATTTTCTTCGAAACAACTATTCCTATAAAGACAATCTTTAAATCTCAAAGAACCCAAAGGAAAATTTGTGGCATAATGAAGATGCATCGTAAAAAAAAATCTCATTAAGGGTTAAGACATTTCATTCGCTAGTTCAGAATACAGAATATAGAAGCAGCCACTAATTTAACCACAAAATAATGGAGTATGTTTCCCTAACATTCTTTATTAAGGAAAATAATAAATAGAATTCGGAAAATTTGAAATTTGCTTTGTAATAACAGCTAGTTGCGTCAATGAAATAGTACGAGAAGGAAACGGCAAATCACTATGAATTTTCATTTCTCCGTGAGACCGTTCAAGTGAACAAAATATACATGTTTTAACATTTCCATTCATTTAAATTTGAAGTGAAATGCAGAAATTATGAAATGGAATAACCTTGGACATGTTAACAAGATTCTCAATAATTAATTTGGCTACGTCACTAAAAGAATTTTGCCACTTCCCGAAAAACGTATTGCACAATATTTAGTGAGAATTGTGTTTTATGTAAATATTTACACTCAAGACGAACATTAAAGAAGTAGTGAAGAATAATCTATGTCATGATTCCCGGTCTCTGTATATTTCACCTCAAATACTTTCGTTGCCGAGTACACAATGAAGTTAACTCAGATTTTCCAGAAACATTGAAATGCCCTCCATAACTTTGAGAAAAAAAAATTGTTTTAAAAATCTTGTTTAGTAGATTGTAACACAAACTGTGGTTCACGCGATCTAAATATAACAATTTTCAACATTCAAAAGGTACATGAACAATATAGAATTTCTGTTTTTCTTTCAATGCAATGTTTGCTGTCCTTATAAAATGAACATTCACATGAACATGCAATTATTTTGATTTTGCAACTCACTAGGACTGAACGTGGTTTAAAAATTATTTCTATTGCATTAAAATTAATTTTAGATAGACTGTTGCCAAAATCGTAATTTATGCGTAACACTACACGTAGGTAAATACTTTTTTCTGAATTTCACTAACTGTTCACTGCTTCTGAATATTTGTATGCAAGAAACGAAAATAAACCGAGCCAAGCGAACAAGAACTCATATTTGCATCTGGGATAAATAGGATTCTTCCCAAATGTCATGTTTAGTTTGTATTTTCGCTAAATACCGCACTTAAATAATAATAATAATAATAATAATAATAATAATAATAATAATATTACTATTATTTTCGTAATAATTAATTCATTCAGTTACAATCGCAAGAATTTTCGAAAAATTCGATGAAAGATTCTATTCTCGAAAGTCGCAAAATGCACACTAAGATGTGATATACTATACTCTCTTACTACACCACGCTGTTACACGCATTGTCACAACGAGACAAAATTCTACTATTTATTTTCTGTTTATAGACATTAGATCAGTCCATGCGCGATCCTTTTTTTTTCTCTCTTCTTCATGCTGTGGAACGATAAAGCGACGATCCATAACACTGTTGTGTATCGCCAGCATTACTGATCGCTCTTAATGTTTAGCGCCAGCCTCGACAGCGCAGGGACTTGGAGTATAGCTCTCGAATGCGAAGCCGAGGGCTACGATTTGAGTCCCGCGCGAGGCGAGGGTCTTTCCCCCTCATTTATTACCATCAACATCAGCATCATCAATTATTCAATCTTTATGATCACCTTTACCACCACATGGAAGGCAATGGCAAACCATCACTGTAGTCACCTGTCTGCAGAAGATAAAGAAACAAAGTGTAATTTCCTCCTTGGCCACTGTCCACTCATGCGAAGGGGACGTATTTTCATGTAAACACTTTTTACTGGTATTCAATATCTTTTTAAGAGTTTACGTTACATTTTAAATACATTAGTACCATTTTACTTTCTCGTATACATACGTATATACAGAGCAATATACGTAATATTGAGAACGTTATGTAATGCTACGGAAAATCGAGTTCGAGATATCATCGAAAATACACGTTTTGAGGTCCCCTGATATTGAAAAAGTGATTTCTTTCAAAACATCCGTCCGTCCGTCCGTCTGTGAACACTACTAGCGCCTAAACCATGCGTAGGATTTTTTCAAAATTGAAGAAACCCCTGTCCATCCGGCTCTAGTTTAAACTTTGAAATTTTGAAAAACATACTTTAAAATGGGTACTTTATATGAAGCCCCTGGACATTTTCAAAATTTTCTGAAAAACGGCTTCAAAGTTTGTCTTTAGATTTCTTGTAAGAATAGAGTAAAATACAATATTTCTGAAGATACGTTCTCACTTCCCCTGTATGTCTGAGCATACGTTCAGATATAATAAGCAGAGTATTCCAATACAATTCCAATACTTAAGAGTGTGTAATTTTCAAGGGGTGCGTTACTTGACAATGATATTTTACAATATGTAACTATACTGTTATATGCACATGCCCAGAAAAAATTAAGGCTGAGATTCTATTCCTTCTGTGAAAAATTGCTCTCTGAATATCGAACTTGGTTCATTCACTTTCCATAGATTTGGTTGCAAATATTTCTCAAATATAAACACAGAATGTAAGTAAATAATATTTCAATTTGTAGGCCAGAGTATACTGAATCCATTGCCTTTCGTTTCAGAATGCTACAACAACCCAGAGCTGGATAATTTAGGAAAGAGTAAATGTCTACAAACACGAAAAATGGCACTCGGCGTACAACAAAAATGGCCGCCATTTGTAAACCAGATACACTAAAAATAAATCAAGGATGTTTTTGAACAGCCAAAACATAAGAAAATTTACGTACAAAATATGATTTTTTTCGTTATGGTCGAACGAAAAGTGCTGGACCACTTAAAATGGATTGACCCACAAATGTATTTTTTTTAAATAATTCTCACGCCGTTAATATGGACATTTTCAGAGATTTGTATACATTACTGTAGTTGTGAGTGGAAGTTCTTCACATGACTTCAAATGATGTTTCTAGAAAACACAAATGATTCCTGTGAAAATTAGTTTCAAATTTCGCATTTACACTAGAGTTTAAACGATTTTTCTTAAACACGGCTCTAAATTTTTCAACGAAAATTTCCATATATGACGAGGTTTTACTCCCATTTAATATTTTTGAAGTAATATTTCGAATCTACCATTAGAAAACCGAAAAATTGAGAAAGTTTCAAACAAAATTATTATGGCAGCGCTAAATGGCAGCCACCAAGAGGATGGGTGCAAGACCGTAAAGCTCCCCACACCAACGAAATTAGAAAATTTTACTGCGAGAAAGTCTGTGCCATTCTGTACCACCACTAGTTATTTACATATTTTCACGTATTTTGGTATAATTACATATTGTTACATTTTTTACCGGTGATTTCATATTTCTTACATATTTTATTACATTTTAAAATATTTACATGTCGAAACAGACTATTGCAAATACGAATGTTCCTGGAAGCGTCTTTCGGTCAAACAAAACTAAGTCATGCTGCACTTCTATGACCACTGGTTTGCCGTGAATTGTCAAACTTAATCATGTTCCAAACTTCCCTACTTGCTGGAAATTGGGTAATAAAGGAAGAACTAATATTTGTAAAGCAGAAACAAGCGCAACCACATGCTTGATCATAATAAATAGAACCCATGCGTAAATCTATCAAAACCTGTAAAACATTTCTTACCACGCTTCCTGCACCTCGCCACGGAATACACGCCCCTGGGAAAATGTTTCGTCAGGGACGAAAAATTCGAGACCTCTTCGTGAAACCCTGCCCACTCGAGCTCAATGGGAGTACTCCTTTGGAATGTGACACGTTCTCAATCAATTAATTTCAATTACAATGGACAAGTATACTTTCCGTGCGCATGAACTACTTCGAGCATTTTCCCCGTAAGTATAGTGCATACTATATCCCACGATGTAGCGTTGTTCATCCTCTTCCTTAGCTGGAACGTGAGATCAGGCGTCGGCCTACTCGTCGGCTTGCGGGTTTGTTCCCTCTCCAGGTATTTTCCCCGGCAGGGAATCGTCCAAGCAAGACAGACCGACAAGTTTTCCAACATTCGGTAGCGTCGAAGGAGCGCGCGCGCGCGCGCGCGCGTGCGTGTGTGTGTGTGTGTGTGTGTGTGTGTGTGTGTGTGTACGAAACGAGAGAGGAGGGGAACAAGTGAGAAGACGGAAAGCTCGTGCGCAGTCCACGACCCGTTTGTTAGAGTACTCCACCGACATTCGCCTTATCGGAGTAAACTACGAAACATTAATAATGAGAGCACCCGGCCGCTAGAATTCTCGTCCTAACTGAGGTTGAATTCGATGCAGCGATTTAACATGTGACGAAAATCGGTCACTGTCGTGTCTTGAATCCTAGGATCTGGTAAACAATGCTGCAAAAGAAACTAAACGATGTTGGATTTAGTGGGAACTTAGCCGTATCATCTCCACTACGATCCGTCACAGGCTATGCAGCGATACTGTTCGCGCGCCTTTCGTAAACAACATTGTATATTTTATTTATGTATTTTATATTTTGTTTAAAACTAGTTTTGTTTGTTGAACACTCGAGTTCTATTACTTTTGCAGAGGTAGAGCACTCGTTCAGCTGCTACATTTTAATGGCTGAACCGCCGCTTTTTGTGTTCAAACATTTCAAAATGTTTATATGAGCCAGTTATAATGAATTTTTAATTTCACACATTTGCTTCTATATTTTTGAAAAAATCAAAACATACATGTACATATTTGGCATTTTTTATTTCAATAAATTCCGTTTCCTAGTAATGAGTATGGAACATCACTTTTATCATGTGTTAAATACAGCAATCAACTTGCAAATGGAACCATTTTGCAACCATCGGTGGCATTTTTACTGGCGGTAAAAACTCTAATATGGAAACCATGATATACCTATTTACAAAAAATACGAGAAGCGGAGTCATATACCAATTTTAATTTCAGAAAATATTTCAGGGAACAATCTTCCGAACATGTTCAAATCGTTTATTGGTTCTGGCCAAAGGTTCTTTGATCATCAAGAATATATCAAGTTATATAAAGTAACAAAATGTAGTTATTGAGGAGAACCACAGTATCTAGAATCGAAAGACTCAGAGAAAAAGTTCTAGTAGGCAACAATTTCGACTAACGAGTTCTGCGTTTCCAAGAACGAGAATTTCAATTACTGAGGTCCGCGTTACCAAATATCTCTATGTTCGCTTTGCCAAGTATTTCGACTAACGAGAATCGAGTGACTACAGTATTTCGACTAACGTGGTCCGAGTTACCAAGTATTTCGACTAACGTGGTACGAGTCACTTAGTATTTCGATTGATTGATTGATAGTGGTTCCGGGCGCGTCAACTACCGAGGTCATTGGTCCCGTAAGTGAAGTGCATGTTTTTCATCGGGAGGTGGCGGTGATCTTCCCCGTTGGATGGCGAGATCCGGAGCCGACCTACCGTCAACTAGCAGGGTTTTCCTCGACCTCCCGGCATATGTGGTAGTGTAGTGCATGTTAGTGTAAGTGTGTAAGGGGTGAGGATAAGACAAGACATAGGAATGAAAGATCGAGCGCGGTCCGTGGCCCGTTTGTTAGGGTACTGCTCTGGCATTCGTATGGTGTTGATCGGAGAAACCACGGAAAACTACCGATCAGAGCAGCCGGCCGCTAGAATTCTCCTTCAGATTGCGGCTGAATTAGACCTAGCTGACAAGCTAGTGTCAAAAATCCTCCACGAGGTCTGAGTTACCAAGCATTGCGACGAACGAGGTCTGAGTTAGCGAGCATGTTAATAAGGAAAGTCAAGAGGACTGAACAAATAGCGATACCGAAGAATTAGAGTAACCGAGTTACGAGTAATTGGAGCATGCGTAGCCTGCTGACATTATCTAATTAGAATGGCCATTCACGATTCACCAAATAGCGATGGGGTTACAAAAGGCGATGCCACAGTACGGAGAGCGGCGATGTGATGCGGTGGGATCGAAGGCAACGTAAAACTTCCTATGACGAATGTACGAGAAAGCGCCCCACTGCGCCACGGCTAGCACACTGTTCTCGCACACGACGCACCCGCGTGACGCATACGCTCTCCGCCTCGCGGGGGAAGCAGAGCGCCAACCAACGCCCGAGGGTTTCACCTCCCGGCACATTTTTGCATTTATTTCCTTTTATCTCTGTGTTATGCTTTGTTCAGGCCAGTAGACGATTTCTTTTTGTCAGGTTCTAAAACAGTTGAGCTCGGTCGAAGACCGTTGCGCTCAGCAAAAAGTATCCCTCCGCCAGGCTGATGAGCCGAGCGCAAGCTGTTAATGCCTCGAAATGTCAGTTCGGTGCGTGCAGCTGAGATTAGGTCGAGTTTCGACGAGTGATTTATACTGTCCCGATATCGTCACCATCATAAAATTTTAAGATTTGATACAAATCAAGTGCAACTAACATGGGAATATGTGTTAGCCACCATGTGTGAAATGACTACGAAACTTTTCTATGTAATACTCACCAACCATGTCACCCAATTTGGTTTGGCACCAATGAGAGTCAATAAAGCACTTCCATGACTGACCAGACAATACAACGATTTCCCCTAGACGTTCCGCGGAGAAAACGTCATTGGGGTCGGGGTTATCTCACTTCGGAGTCAGCGTGGACAGGTCTCCAGGCGAGGCTTCACGGCGCCAAGCAACCGGCCAAACGTCACGTAAACAAGCGATAAGCGCCCTAAGGGTGTGGCGCAGTCGTACTGCAATAGCATCAACTGTCACCGACATCACCAAAGACGAAGGAGAGGTTGCTCGTCGACAAACGACGGTTATTCCACATGTACTGTCGTCAACAAAGATGTTACGGCATGCGCGTTGGGATTTTAACTGTTTAAATGCTTTTGAAGCATAGAAACAGGGTTAAGGGCGAATTGCTGATGCATTCATTGCATTTCGTAATACTGTACTATTATATCCATATAACGCAGCCAAGCAGAAAAACCTAAATATCAAACGGCCGGCGTTCGTTGAGGGCGGACACTTCAAGGCATTGGAAACAAATGAATTGCAGCTACAGACAATTCAAAACTAGTGGTGGCACAACACGTACTTCCTTGCATTATTTCTAACTTTTGCAATTTGCAAACTTACAGGTAATTTTTAAACAATTTCTCAAAAGTGTCTCCAAATGACTTCAAGGTAGCATTTCTTACCAGTAGCTAGTCAAATACTCAACCATTTATTACATTTATAGACTAACAACATCGGCTTGCAAATGTGAATGGAGGATTTAAATAATTATTTGTAAATGTTTAACAGAAGTATGGAATTGTCCCTCTGTAAAACGATGTTTAATGTTAAATTTAGTCTTTTATATAATTTTTCATTTTCATAAGTAGGCAATACCTAACTAACGGTTGACTTCGGCTCCCACACATTTCTTTCTTAACGCGTTGAACATCAACCACATTTTTTACATCGAAGGTCAATTATTGTCACATAGTTTGCGGTGTGGATGATAGAAAATTTTAATTTAGCGCGGTTCTCAATTGTAACCGAAGAGAAATGTTCTGATTTGTACAGTGTCACTTCTAGTTCGAAAGGGTTGCGATGAATTTCGTAGTGTTTTTTTAAATCAATTACTCCTCAGAATGTACGGAGAGGTACATTTCGTTTAATATTATCTGTTTCTTCAAAACATTTACTATAATTTGAATAAAAAAAGATGCTTTGACAAAGTATCTTCATCAATAACTTAACAAAGCCTATGACCAGTTTTTCAGAAAGAACCTGCAGTAATTTAAAATTGTATTAAAAAATTAAGCCCGGTTTTCAAAAATTAGCCCAGTGCGCCATTTTTTCTTACCGTCTTCAAGAAAGATTTTAATTTTATTTAAAGTATTTTGGGGGGAGCTTCACCGTGGTCGATAGAACACACTACTTAAAATGTTTTCCCTGTATGCAAGGGAGGTAAAAAGAAGTGGTGCTGATCCCATTTTCGACGAACACACTGTATTTTCGAAACACAAAAAATATGATTCTAAAAAAACAATATCTATGCTACATAGTTTTTCTTAACATCTCTCAATTTTTGTAAATGCAAATCTTCCACTATTTTTATTTATTTATTTATTTTTGCAGCGTCGAGAAGGTTGAGTTTACCAGTGTGGCTGGTGATTAACGTGAATGGCGTGGCCACATCAAAAACCCCTAGTTCGAATCCCAACGCGAAAAAAAGCTTTTGCTGGTTAGAAACACTTTTGCAAGTTCATGTAGAAGTATAATATTGCGATAATTACGTAGCCGTTAGAAGTAGTCCGAGAAAGTATGTTCTATGTAGCACCACTAGTTTTTCTTATAAGAAAGTGGTATTACGAAAATACTGAACGACATACAGCCGATATCATACATAACGGACCTTGCTGAAGTTAGTAAACTGGGCGATAGCCGAGATTTATAACTAATTATTATTTGCTCTCTAACGGCCTGATGTCGCTAATAATTGTAGTAATAAGTTACTGTAAGTTTTACGAAATTATGGACAGAGATAATTAGAAACAAAGTACGCAACTTCGCGACGTTCGCCTCTCTCATGCAGCAGAGTTTAGTCTTGAATTTATTTGTGCCCTGACGGCAGTTTTCCCTACTCCCTATGCCATTTCTCTCGCATACCATATGACCTCTCGTCCTCGGCGTATGCATTGACGCGCTGAAGGTGAATATCAGGAGGCGATGTATTAAAAATTACGATGTAGGCTTTGTAAAAGCTTTCGTCCTTCAGCCGAGCCACTTGAAACATTTATGACAAATATTTATATCAGACTACCCAATAAATACATTACATCTACCCTATCTTGTCACGAAAGAAAACACCGACGTCTCTCAAACACAACGGACCACTTGTAAACTGCAAAACCATCTTTCGACAATTCGTGTGACATTCTGCAACGATGCAAACTCATTACAAAGCTGAAGCGCTTTCTGGGGAGCGCCTAATGTATAATCGAAACCGAGTTAACGCGCTAAGCGCCCTTCGATCAGTGGATTTGAACCATTTCTCTAGAAACACCAGTGAGGCTTGGCTCTTTAAAAATGTAGTCTAACTTAAATACTGGATGCGGTTAATCTTTGATTTTCTTGTGCCTAAATGAACTTGTATTTTATACGTTTTTTCTTTAACTTCAATGACTACCTCAAAAACTTCGGTGCTCCTTACGAGCACAGACGAATATCCTCATCCACTGCATCTCATGGACTGCGTATCACCTTCAGAAAGATAATCACGCAAAGAAAAATATATTTTATTTCCTTTGTGTATTATGTAATATATATGCATAAAACTGGGTCCACTCAAAAGATAAAGAGTTTCAGTAATTGGTTAATGTACAGAACGGATCAGATAAAATTTATTCGCGAAAATGCTGGGTATGTTCGGAAACGAACCATCACAAGCATTGATTCAGTTTATAAGATTTGTAGGATGATGCAGTCATTTACGATGTTTCTAGAACGAGACTTTGACCTTTACACAATAAATCACTTTCGATAAATGCCGAAGAGAGGACAGTAATTGACATTGCGTATGTTTCTTAATTGCCCATAAAATGAAAAAAGACCAGATAAAAAACAACTGTAAACGCATTACTCTTTTGGCTTTAGGGAGAACAAATTAATTAACTTTCCATACAAATCTGCGGTCCGTCAATGTTCGACCAACAAACAACAAACACAGCAAGCGCTGTCTTTACAGGTATTCTGTTGGTTATCCAATCACGCACTGCATTAGGATGGTGAACACAGGGCAGCACTCACCACAATCACCTCGCCGTGGTCCTCGGCGGAGTCGTCGACGACGGCGCGCCGGCCGGGCCCCGCCCCCGCGGCCGTCGACGACGACGTGTAGGCGCAGCGCAGGGTGGCGGGCGCGGACGGCGGTGGCGGCGGCGCCGGCGCGGACGCCGCCGCCGACGGCTGCGGCGGCACGTGCTCTGCGGGGGCGGGGCTGGGGGCGGGGCTGAGGGTGGCGTCCTCGGCCCCGGCCGCCGCCGCCTCCGCCGCGCCGGGGGCGACGGCCGGAGGCGGCAGGCCGGCCGCGGGGGCCGGGGCCGGCGCCAGGGCGGCCCGCGCCGCCACGTCCAGCGTCGCGACGCTCAGCGCCGCCGCCAGCACCAACAGCTGGCGAAGGGAGCCCATCGTCTGCAACACACAGCGCCGCAGCGCTCGCTCAGCGTCAGGCGGTCGGTCGGTCGGTCGGCCGGCCGGCCCGCCGCTCGCGCAGGCGCAGACGCGAGCGCGCGCATCCGACGCGGCCGTCCGACACACCGCCGTCCCACCTTTGGCCGCCGCCGCCTCGTAAACGAAGAAAGGGCTAGTAAACCTTCTGCTTTTATTAGCTATTATTACGCGGCTGAATGATGCATGAAATGCGTGTGCTGAATAGACGATACGTGAACTAAGAGTGGACGAGGGGCACATGGAAAGGGAGAATTTTACATTAGCGGCGCAGTTGACAAAGCTATCGAATTGCCTTTTTCACTTCTACAGTGTGGCGACAAAAGTAACACTGACATATCCACAAAATCGTTCATATCCTCACAATTAAATACGATGTTCACACAACCATTAACAACAATCATTTAAAATCTGCCAACCACTTTCCTCAACATACTCTTCCATTCCCTTAAACATCGCTAGTCACAGAAAACGTATCTTTCTTCTGCCTGACCCCTGCCATCATCAATTATCTTCCTTTCAATATTAATATAGTTTTCCTTTTGCATTCCTTCTTATCTGTAACGCCCCTTGGCCTTCTTTAGCTCTAATCTTAAATATCCGAGCTCTTTTTTCCGACCCACTTCTTGAGATAGGATACCTTGCACGTTCACATTTCTTTTCTCGTTATTTAATGTTTCGTCTCTCGATATTTAATGTTTATTTTTTGTTTACTACTTTACAGAATTATTATTTTATTCACTTGTTAAAATCCTTCTTTTTGTAAAACAGTTACTATTAACAACATTATTGTTGGCTAATGGTGTAATTCAGACTTTCGAAAGTAAATAAATTTGCACATCAGACGTATAACTTAATCTATGTGTACATATAATGCTTATAGTTTCTGTAATCATTCCACTAGTATCACAATGAATAATTATAATCAATATAGAAGAAATTTGATATTTTTCACTTACGATGCACATCAGTGAGATATCCCTCGATACTAGCAATATGCAATAAATTCTTCCCTTTTACTACCGGGTGTGTCTAGCTCACACATTATGTCTTTCTTTAATTCAAACAGGGTGTGTGTGCAAGAGGAATATTATCAATTGGTTTTGGAGCTATTACGGAAACTGTGTGTACCCAAATGACTGATTGTCCGGGTACGTGAACCATAAGTTGTTGGTTGTTTTGACAGTTTTGCTGAATAGATGACATATTGTTAACCTATGCTAATTGTCATCGTCGACAAACACACAACCCGGCATGGTTTCATTGAATAAGTGAACCTTTTTCATGCAGAATATTCTGGCCAGTTTTAGTGCAGTGACAGTAGGGAATGTAACACTTATGAGCATGCAGTGAGATAACAAGAACAAAGGAATAATGAAGCATTGTGTTTTGGCAGTGAGAAGTAAACAAGTAAAAATACTTCGGGATCTAAGTGTGCTTTATGCGCGTCTCAGTGTGACGTAATGTCTCTCACAAGTGCACGTTTCTTTGAGAATAAATATCGGACATGTGACAGACAGACAAAAAATATTGGTCCAATAGGCCCCAGGTACATTCGGGCGCCAAAACATTCTTTAGAAAGGCGGTCGGTAACAGGAGGTCCGCGACGTATTTTATTGGTCCGCAAAGAAATTCAGACACCATTTCGTTCGAGGAACTCAATACATTATTTAAAGGAAAATATACTGTTGTTAAAGCTGTATTATTGCAAAATTGAACAAGGACATTATACTGTGCATTGAATAGTTCAAAAATATTACTCTGAATTGCAAAAGGTCTATCTCAAAGGTGGTGAGCGCGAATCGATTGTTCATCCTTCAATTGTCATATTTTATTTCTTTGTCTATGGTGTCCGTCCAATACTGCCAGATCCTAGGAAACGATCCGCCCCGACACCATAATGTAGCGTTTATCCCTCAGGAATTTCAATAAGTATTATTTACGGAAATTAGCATACATGTAATCCTAAAATGGAAAATGGTAAATTGCAGGCAATTTCTTTAATACTTTCTTCTAGCAATTATATTAGTGGCCGGCGAATTTGGTGGTTCAATGTCTCAAGAGTTGCCGAACAGACAGCTGTAGCGCAGGGCTTCCGACGCTGTGGCACCCCTACCCTCAGAGACACGCGGTAAGCTTGTACGGGGTACGACGTGACCCACTTTCATGGAAAGATTTGAAGACATTAACAAATTTATTGAAAAGTCCAGAATATATTTTATTAACTTTCGCAAGAAATTAAAACCCTATTGTATTCATACATTCTTCTTTTGGTCACCAAATAATTTCTTAAATATGAATATGTACCACGTTCTTGCAATTTACTATGAAATTAAAAGAATGTTTTATTCATTTGTTTTCCTTCCAATTTCTTATAATTACTAGGTAAACTCTAAAGGATTTTTTCAATAAGCAAAACGTCTCATTTTAACGTAAAAATAGAGTAAAACATTGTGATCCTTACTCTAAGTAAACTCTGTGATTCCTACCCTAAGCCATATACTAATATTGTGGCGCGTGGGGGAAAAGTTTAAAAATGCCTTAATAAATTAGTAAGATATTACCCCCCCCCACATTTAAGGAAGTTTAATGGTGGGGCTACAATCGTTAAAAAAATTGAGAACCTGCAGTATACTTCAAAGATGAAAAAGATACAAAAGGAAATAATATCACTGTAGTAGAATTAGTTGTATTTCTGAATATACTTTGAAGCTTAAGTTACAATGGCCACTATCCGAATTGACACTGGTCCGATTGGCCGTGAGTTGAAGCTCCACCTTCCAATACTGGTAATATACGGTATTTACAGCACTAAATTTTAAGCACACTGATCTCCTTTGTAGAAGAATCTAAAAATGTTTCTTTGAATATAACTCGTGGGCAATATAAATATCGCGAAACCAATCTAAATTATTATTATTATTATTATTATTATTATTATTATTATTATTATTATTATTATTAAGAAAATATGAAGCTATTAGAAACACTTGTAAAAACATTAGAATTCGAATGGAGCTCCAGAGAATGAACAGCACTGAGAAGCTTTAGACGACGAAGAAACTGCTACTGCCACAAGAGTTATCTGCTGAGAGTTAATTAAATTTAATATGCTTGTACTTTAAAATTAAGTACCACTTTCATTTAAAAGCGACACATGTTGATAATATTTCATTTAAAGTTACTTGACTCTCTATGGAACGATTATATGCGAGGACTGCTGGCCCATTTATGGTTCAAACTATCATACTGAAGATAAAATACGAACAAAATTCACAGAAACTTCGTTGAAAACGTCATATACTGAGGCTTGAATATTCGAATAATTCGTACCAAGTATGTAAGCCTCTTTCGACATCTCAGCAATCTATTTAGTAATAATTACTCAATACTAGTGATTCATTCAGTTTTGAAAGTTAAATATCATTGAATATTAATTAGACATTTTATATTGAAAAATATGTAAATATCCCATCATAAACCGTTCATCGTTATGAATGAATTTTTAAAACAGACTTTTTCAAACGTAAAAATACGACCGATCGCTCCACGCACACAATATTTCCCGCCGCTCGGAAGTTGCAAATGCCCAATTATTTGTGTAATCTAATTATAGTCAATCTATATTTCTAAACTCTCCTGAATTGTTATTAATATGAACTAGCAAAACAAAGTTAAATTCAACATGTTACTGTCAGCCTCACAGTTACCATGCTGTTTTCGTAATTACTGAATGTTCTTCCGAGATACACCGCAGAAGTTAAAACTGTAAACATCACAACTTGTTAACTAGCTTGAAAATTCACGTATTTTGTGAGTGTGCAGTGTTTGTGAGTATTTGTGTGCAGAGATTTTGAGCGTATTTTTAATTGTTATTTACAAAAATTGTAAGGTCAATTTTGGACAGACATACGGGAAATCCACAGCATGTCCTATCACACTTTTGACATGTAATCTAATAATGGCAGATGTCCGGTAAAATTAAATTCCCCCTAAATTCCCACCTAATCAGATTCCACAGGTTCTCAACAAGGGAACGACGCAAGTCATTAATACCAATGAGATCGTTGTATTGTTTCCTGGAGGCGAACATTTGAGTCAAAACTCTGCGATAACGCTGAGATCCCACGAGGTCCCAATGAACCCTTAGAGCCTATGACGACATTGACACGTATTCAATTGTCCGCTCGTTAGATACAAATCAAAAATCATCATCATCATCATCATCACCAGTAACAACAACAACAACAACAACAACAACAACGGAAGTGAACTCCATGGTCCATTAATTTGGGGAACACGCCATTTTAAACACGTACCCTGCCGGAGCTAAAGGGATAGTTCGAAGACGTGCATTCACGGGTAAGCCTCGCTCGACGACCAGCCTGCCGGCCCCGGTTGTAAATCTGCCATCCCTGCTAGGTGGTTCATTGTTCTCACAACGGAGAACAACGCATTTGCGACAGATTTACATCGGTCCAAGCCAGATTCGCAAGCACGGCGTACAGAGTTGTTAACCGACACGCAGTCGGCGTACTTGGGTCCCGCACAAAGTTTGTGAAGTTGTGGTGGGATCCAGGCCTGTGTAAAACGTGTAGCAGACGGTTTGTCGGCTTGCCCGTCTGCCTTCCTTCCGCTAAGCCGAGGTGGCAACGCCGGTCGAGATCAGATGCCGCCGTTAATGCGCTTGCCGACGCTTTCAAAATGCGAAGCCAGAGGACGCGCGCGTTCCGCTCAGGACACTCCGTGCACACAGCGCACCAACACAGGAGGCAGAGCTGTTGCGTGTTCAAAACTATTCAATATCTTCACTTTTCTAGCCTTTCTTGCTATGAAATTTTGATTTTTCCTACCTTTTTAGACTATTTTTAAAGTTTTCCCATAATTTGATATGATGATGGCAACACAATTTTTACAACAACTACACAACAATTTTTTTTATTTCAGCTAATATCACAAAAAGGAGACATTTTTAACTAAGTCTATTGTGAACAAATTATTAAGCTCAATAAAACGTTTAATAAAATTAGCTGTGAATCAATATTGAAAAAATGAAAATGTACAATTTATGTTAATTACAATTCGTTCATTTAAATTTCTGGATTGAATTATGTAACTAAAGAAAAAGAAAAAAAAATAATATAATTGTCACATTTCTATCATTTCTTAAATATTTTTTTGTGCTTTCTCCGACATTTCCCACGGCTATCCCTATTCTTCACATTTCCAGGTTATCCAAGTTTTCTACGTGTTCAAAGTCAACTACTGTACTGTTCCCAGGCTTTTTTAACATACTTCACATAAGCAATAGATAGGAAGTACGCGCTAAGCAGGCTCTTCCGAGGTTTTGTTGTGTATGGAACCCTTGAACCAATGCCGTCTACGGTCCTCTACAGGACAGGTAGCATCGCGCCCTCACTCATACAAACGTGCAGCCTTCACCAGGATAAAAACGAGCCACTGGTAGATAGTGGCAATTGATTGATTGATTCATTGAAGGTGATTCCGGACGCGTCAACTACTGATGTTATTAGTTCCGTAGGTGTAGTACATGTTTTCCTTCGGGAGGTGGCGGTGATCTTTCCCCACTGAATGACGAGATCCGGCGCCGACCTACCGTCGACTATCGGGTTTTCCCCAACCAGGTATCTCCCATCATTGGGGCAACGACCCAGCCGGGGAGAGTTCTAAGTCCCCGACCGGTCTCCCGGCATGTGTGGTAGTGTAGTACATGTAAGTGTAAGTATGTGTACGGGGTGAGGATAGGACAAAGAAGAAGGAAAGATCGCGCGCGGTTCGTGGCCCGTTTGTTAGGGCACTGCTCTGGCAATCGCCTGATGTTGATCGGAGAAACCACGGAAAACTACCGATCAGAGCACCCGGTCGCTAGAATTCTCCTCCAGACAGCGACTAAATTCGACCTAGCTGTTTCGACCTACTGACCAAGCTAGTGTGGAAAATTCTGCCGCCATCGGGACTCGAACCTAGGAGCTCCCGGTCAGAGCACTGCAGTGACATCAGTTGATGCACTGACCCACCGCTCCCGGTGACAGCGGCGATACAAGTCTGGCGATCGTCGGATTGAGAACACGAGTCGCACTAAAACTGAATGGGGAAAACTGTGCTTTGGTGGTTGGCGTGGGTGGGGGAGAGGGGAAGGGTGAGCAGCGAAATGCATCAGCCCCTAACTTCCTTCTTTTTCGCTGCACGAAAAGAGCTACTTGCGCTAAACAAAAGGTGTGTCGCCCCGACGTTTCTTCTGCAAAAGTTTTGCTATCATACTCAACTTCACAACATTACGTGCATAAGGAGACGGAACGTTCAAACTTAAGACAGTTACTTTCAACTTCAGTGAACAACGCTTGTCTTGTCGCCAGAACACTTATCGCGCGACTGGCAGTATTTAGAACAAACACGCACAACGGTGGATCTAGGGGGTCACGGTCCCTAATATAAAACTGTACAGAGGAAATCCCTATTCATAGTACGCAAACGTAATACGACGGTCCTGTCTTATAAGAAACTTATAAGACACAAAACCTTGTAAGTGTGCTACTGCTGGACATTCCCGAAAAAACAAAATAACGGGGATTATGATTAGGGGGCGAATTTTAATGAAATTTCATCTTTTTTCCCTTTTCACTCTAGAAAAATGCCGTTTAGTACAGAAATTAATTTTGTGTTATGACAAAAGGAAAGACCCATTTTTATACATGTTTTGCATTTTTCGTCGATTTCGACTAAGTCATTTTTAATGTTTTACCGTCATTTTTAATGTATTTTTCGCAGATTTCATCGATTTTAATATCATTTTAATGGTACTTGCTTCAAATAATATTTACGAGATGTAAAAAATGTTCTCCACAGAATTCCTGAGTACCTATAACTGGTAGCGTATTCGATTTCTTCGCTCAAAACTTGTAATGTCATCCAATGTGAGTATGTAATCTAAGGTTCCTGTGACGCCCGTCAGCGCCATTGGCGGTTCACTTGATTTCGGGATAACTAAAGGTAGAGATTTTCTGGTAAAGAACAATCCAAACCAAAATTTTAAAAGATGAGTTCACGTGAACAAATGGAAGAAGCCACGGTTACATCAATAGCATATCCAACAGCTTAAGGTGTTCATCCGAACTGGTTTTGATCACATTTTTAAGTCATTTTTCTTTGCTTTTAGGGCATTTTAAAAATATTTTTAAAGCATTTTATTGATTATTTTTGGCGATGTTTAGGTCAACAAAATTCGCCCCTAATTATGATACAAGAAGAAAAGCAGGCTCAAGTGCAATCCGCAAAATACATTTCACTTTAACGCACATTACAATCGTTCATTTCTCGGAAATGATACATCTTAGGCCCTTAGAACCAAAGTTTTGTGTTCCTTATGCCGTTCTCTACAAAATGAAACCATTCTGGACGTGCCATGTTTCTTTGGTACTTTCACTTCGTACCACGGTTGTCCGCAACGCTCGATGCTACAACAATAATTTAAGAAGTGACGAATATT
Source organism: Teleogryllus occipitalis (assembly GCA_011170035.1). Taxonomy (NCBI): domain Eukaryota; kingdom Metazoa; phylum Arthropoda; class Insecta; order Orthoptera; family Gryllidae; genus Teleogryllus; species Teleogryllus occipitalis. The sequence goes on from BLKR01001485.1 coordinate 144,360, forward strand.
CGCATGGGTCCGCTTTCTACAAAAATACGTTTGTAGACATTGCTCTCATTACGACGAGCAATAGTTTGAAACTTTCACATCCACACATTTTGATTCTGTAACCATAGATTTCACGCGCATATATTTAAAAATACAAAAGATAGCGCATCGAACAACTAAAATACACGAAAATGACTCTGAAATGAATTTTTTTAATAATGACGATTTTGCTTTTAATGAGCGACATGTGATATGGTATTAACCAATTAGCCAAGTTCTCTGTTTAATAAAAACCCCTGCTTGATCTTTCAGCACACAGTTGACAGCATAAGAATACTATTACGTTTTTTTATTATACGTGTATCCCAAAACACGTAATTGTTATTAACGTGGATAGGTCAACAAAGAGCAAATAATGAACGCGGTTAAAGTATGCTAATCGAAGAGGTAACCGAGATTTGTACCCAACCAAGTCCATTACTTATGATATTATTCGTTCAACAATATTTGAAGTAACTTTTTTATAGGAAAAATTGTTTAAAAAATACATTTTCCTTGAATAAGTGTACTTATTCGTTATGTTCGAAAGTTTATCCGCAGGATTCTAGCCACAGACAAGTTTGTTTGCCTTCTTGGATGCAACGGAATGGTGTATGAGAAATCAACCCCATCGGCCTTAGGCAGTGCTGATGTTTCTGCCATCTTGCAAAATACACTTCATTAGATTTTGTGGCTTTATTGTCAGATGTACTGGCAATGTCTCGACCTCCTTTCTCACACAGATAAACCCTCTTCACGGTCGATTTAGAATGACCTTAAAATATTCCATCAGGATTCTTCCATGCCCTTTTAGCGTCTCACGAACTTCATAACTGCCTTGCATTATAACTATGAGGAGATGATGACATGAACACCCCTTCCTCAAAACTTCTCCCGCTTTCTCCCATAATATCCGGTTTTTCCCCACGATCTCCCGATTTATTTTAGTATCTCATGCTTCTCTTAGTATCTTCCTTTTTTCCCACGACTCTCTCAGTATCTTTCTTTGTCTATTTCCCTGGATTTCTCTCTCTCCTTTTACACTCTTATGTTTTAATACTACCTAACAGAAATACGTATGTGAATATACGATGTGGCCCGGGAGCTGCATATTGAAAAGGCATGGACTAGAGGTGTTCTATTACGGTAATATTCACCTGGCCCTGGCAGAGCCGAATGTAGCGTCCGGAACGTGACTCAAATGGCGGATCGATAACGTAACATTTCCCATGAACAACAGTTCGGCGAGTGAAAGAGTTGGAGTATTACAGCCCACCTAAGAAATAAGTCGAACGGTAATCCGTATTTTTCATATTGCTCCTAAAGGGGGTAACGGAATAAGATGGGTAAATCTGCCCCCAGGGGAAATTTTTTTTTTGTTGGAAATCGTAATTGAAGTGTAAAAAAAAATTTTCGCCGGATTTAAATCAATTTCCCTTGAGTACTTCGATCAAGTGAAAAAAATGCTTTCTTTGCCTTCTTATATATGTTTAAATTTTTAACCACATTACGCCTATGAATATTAACTTTAATATCCTTGCAATTTTCTATAGATGATAAAGATCTTTCGAAAACTTTTTAGGTATTTATATCCGATTTTTGCCCTTACAATCAATTTTTTTTCGTTTCTTAAGAATATCTCGTATTCTGGCGCATATCATAAAAAGAGCTAAATACGAATTGTAGCCTTGTAAATTCTCTGATTAAATTCTCTATTTTCCAGAATTTCAACCTTTTATCTTATAATTTGCACCCGACAACACAATACAGTACCCGATAACAAATCAAACAGTAATTTAATAACTTAATCCGACGCCTATTTCTGCTTCTTACACTTTCAGAATCTTCCTATACGGACGTGGATGTTAAATATACAATCTTAAATGTATATAACGTCGATGTGACGTGTGTGACAATGTCGTAGATGTGGACGGCAGACTTTTTGGATCTGATAACGTTAAACAAGACACAATTTTCAAATATTGTACCTTACACATTTTCAAAATTTTCTGAAAAACGGCACCAATTTTTTTCTTTAAATTTCTTGTAAGAATAAAGTACACTTATAAAGGTGGCGTCTGAAAGGTGAAAACTTTAAAAGTTTGGACATTTTTGACGTCTTCCTACAAGCAGAATATTGAAGACACAGATTTTTCCTTCAAATGATATTTGTTGCACTTAAATAGTCCTTTCATTAAAGTCCTAGAATTTTTTGAAAATTTTAATAATTTTTGTGCGATAGAGCGTGAAATATTTGCAATTAAAAAATATAAAAACAATATTTTCTCAAAAACGGCTTCAAATTTTTTCTTAAAATTTTGGTGGGGTTAGTGCCCAACCAACCCTATCCGATGACATAACGCCATATTGCTATATAGTTTTGTTTTTTTTTTTTCAAAAATTCAAAAATTTAATTTTTTTACTTGTTTCTCACGTCCGTAATATTTACATTAGATGCGATTTCTTCACATTATTAGATTTATGAGTACATGTGCTTTAAATAATGTCAAATAAAGTTTATAGAAAACTCAACAGTTTTCTGTAAAAATGAGCTCAAAATTCCGCATTTTCAGAATTTTCTCAAAATGGCTCCAAATTTTTTCTCCCCGAAAAAATACTTTGGGCGACGATAGATGGCAGCTGACCAGAGAATGGAGTAAGACCTTTAATCCAGTGGAAACCAAGGAAATTAGAAAAATTTGCTACGAGAAAGTCTGTGCCATTCTGTAGCACCTCTTAGTTATAGTTTGTACCATGGCTTCCCGGTCACTCTCAAGTACAGTGGGGAGAAGCGGGTCGGAAAGACAAGCGGTTCAGAGGGGCAACGCCTCCACCTCCGCCTACGTCCCCGCCCCTGCTGCATCCCGCCGCCTGCCGCGCCGCGAAGCAGCACATGGCGGTGGCGGCGACGTCGCGCGCGCGCGCGGGGTAAGAATAGAACGGCGTGCGGGAGTTCAGCGGGGGAGGACGAGGGCGGGCAGGGGGAGGGCGTTTGCGGGAGTCCGGCCGTCGGACGGGACGGCGTTCGCAAGCGCGCACGCGAGCGAAAGAGTGAGCGAGAGAGCGCGAGGGACAGAGAGGGAGGGAGATCGGAAAAGACGCGGTGGCGTAATCAGGCCAGCGTGGGCCACCACGCAAGTATTGCCAATAGGCCTCTTTTCAAAACTTCAGATCTTCAATTCTGCGATATCATGTAAAATAAATCTTAGTAAATACATAGAACTAGGGGCTGGGAAGCGCAAACACTGCCCATCTATTGGGCAACACTTCCGCTAAACTAATGAAATTTCATTCTTCCCGCTGGCGCTGACTCTCAATCGCGCCTTAGTCTCTGGGATACTCTCCGTACCATGGCTTGCCGATGACTGTTGGAGGCTTTCGAGGTCATTGAGGAACGGACAACGTGAGAACGCGCGATCAGCCCAACGCCAGACACTCAGGTGGGCATGAGAATAATAATAATAATAATAATAATAATAATAACAATAATAATAATAATAACAATAATAATAATAATAATTATTATTATTACTATTGTTGTTGTTGTGGTCTTTGGGATAGCTCTTGGACAGCATAATAGCTTCCCGTGCTGTGGTCCCGGATTCGATTCCCGGCCAAGGCAAAAATAAGAGTTGTAGCTTTCCTTTAAAATCGTCCCAGTTTCTGTAGCTACGTGACGGAGAAAAGCTCAAGCAGGCGGATCTTGCTAGTTATGGTGAAGAGAATAAGTCATGCTCGCCTCATGTCGCTCTTACCCCCAAGCATGGGAATTTAACGAGGCCAGTCGCGGCTCGTGGTTTTCTAAATGGGGAAGGCTACAAATGTATTGTATTACAATGCATGTATTGTATTTCTACACTTAATCTTTTCACATACACGCATAACACAGAAGCGCTCCTACAATATTGGGAAACTAGTTGATGTTACTTGCTGAGCTGCATAGTAATGCTATCTGGTGAGCACGCCCTTATTCAGACCCTTGAAGGCTGCCTGACCGCAGCCTTCGTCCGCCGGTAAGCCTGTGCAATGAATGCATGCCGTCACGCTTCGTCGTTTTACACAGACCTTATGGCGGAATGAAGTGGGAGCCTAACGCTTTTGTCTTCCCTATCAACAGCTTCAAATGCCTTACGGACGACCGTTATCGAACTCATCAACAAAACTATGGATATGATTGTTACATAATGTAACTCAGAAAGCCATTATTAATAAATAAATACATTTATAAATATATTTTTAAATCTCTTTTGGGGACGATTTCTATGGGAGAGGCTCCGCCTTACAGCCTTTAACGACGAGCCGCGCCTGAACTGGGCCCAAGCACGGGAAACACCGGTAGCTGGCCGGCGAAGTCATACTACCGACCCAAGAACGCCAAATACATACATTATTATTATTATAATTAAATTAATAACAACAACAATTATTATTATTATTATTATTATTATTATTATTATTATTATTATTATTATTATTATTATTATTAAAGCTATAACATCCCTATCCATGGCAAAAGCCTCCCACTCTCAGGTGGAGTAGCTCACAAAGACGAACTTATCAGGAGAGCTAAAACCTGGCGAAGTTAAATTGTTTTCCTATTTATCATTTACAATTCGGTTATATAGTCCACCAGTTCTTAACTACTTTCTTAAGTCCTTAGCAGCACTTTTCACTGTTAAAGAATAGTTTGCTAGAGACATCAACATGGTTCACTTATCTTGAACTATTATTTACACTTCTATTAAGACATATTTACAATTTCACAAATATGTTCTTTCTAGAATTTCTTTCGTCCTTTCTTTCCACTTTACCCCGTCTCTAGCTATGCGGTCCCATTAATTACCTACTTCGCTAACAAAATCGTCTTGCCATCTTTTTCTTTGTCTTCCTACACTTCTTCATCCTACTCTTGGGTCCCACTGGGTGATTGGGTGAGTCCATCTATCCGGGTCAAGTCGGCTGATATGTCCTCCCCCATTTCCATTTTAATCTTCTTGCCTCTTGTGCTGCGTCTTTTAATTTTGTCTTCCTTCTACTGCCAATATTCTTAACTCTGTCTCTTAGATTGATTTTCAGCATTTTTCTTTCCATCTTCCTTTGGCACATCTGTATCATATCCCTCTCTTCTACATTAAGAGACCATGTTTGTGCTCCATAAATTAGGACAGGTATCACGCTGCTGTCAAATGTTTGTCTTTTAATTGTTGAAATGTGTGTTTTCTTTTATATTGTTCAATGTAAATGATAAACTGATGAAAACAATATGGAAAAATCACGCGCTGTTCGTGGCGCGTTGTTTAAGGTACGGCCATAGACGAAAGACTATAATATATAATGTAGTACGTAAAGACAATATCTTCCCTCTATGGCTGTACTCAGCAACAGCCTAAAATTGGCCAGAAAAGAAAACACTGACACCATTGATCCGACCTGCTGTCTCTGCAGAATTCTCATCTTGACAGTAGCAGGCCTCGACCCAGTTACTAAGCTGAGGTCGAATATCCATGAGGTCAAATATCCGTTAGAACTCGAAACCAGGACCCCCGTCTGTGAAGTTTCAGTAGCGAATTCGCAACCAAACGCTATTGCACCTGATATGTGTACAATTAGATACATGTTAACTTCCTTATGCCCTCCCCCTCAGATCATAGGATAATATCGAATCAAATGCAACATTTCGCAGCGATGTAGCAGCTAAGCTTCTCCTATAATTGCACCCACTTACCGGAATTATATATCAGAATTACATGCAGAAAAGATATTTACGACATTCTTGTGGCAAGGTATTTGATGATTCTCTTCAATTTCTTCGCTCAGAAATAGTAATGTCAGCAGTTGTATGTAAATAAGATTCCTGTTACACCTTCAGTACCATTGCCGGTTCGGCGGATTTCACGATAACTGACGACAAAAATGTCCTTGTTCAGTCCAAACCAAGAGTTCGTTTCCACTGGTTTTAAAACTTCGTACATCATTTTTCTTTGCTTTCAAGGCATTTTAAAAACATTTTATGAGCATTTTATTGATCATTTTGGCGATGATTTATGTCATTAAAATCCGCCCCTACTCATGACACTAATGTTGGTCAATAAAAAAATAGCCAAGCAAGCCATACTCTGAAACGTTGCGTTATGATATAATTACCATGATATCATACGGAATGCCGCGCTACTGATTTTCCCCGAGATTTGATTTTTAGCTTCATTATCTCGCCAATAAACGCATTAGTAAGCTCGAATTCTTTTGAATTTAAGAATGACTAGCGTGCCCGTGCGAGATTTCTCACATGTTAAACCCCAACCTCTTCCATATCCTTACATATTATTGGGGAAAGTTGTTAACGAAACGTGTTTACTTGTCTAAAAATGTATAAAACTAACTTACAATGTACTTACAGAATATCAAATAAAAATAAAAAACAATGCAATTGATAATTGAAACAAAATTTTAAATAAAGATTTATTCGGTAGCATAGACAGATGTTCTTGGAACAATTCACAACACTTCCTTAAAAACCTCTTGAAGTAATTACATAATCTTCCATGATAGTTTGCTTTCCGCTTTCTTTGAGTCACAAAAATATTAGAAAAGCTCTTGAGAAAGCTATGTAAAGTTGTCCATGCAAAAATACATGATCGGCCAAGTACCACCCTACTCTTTGCAATCTTTGAAATTGAAATAGCAATACAATGAAATATCGACAAGTGCCAGTAAAATGTTAAAGAATGTCTAAGAAGTTATCATCCTATAGATTACAGTGTCATGAACGTATCTTTGAGGCCAGGTTATAAGGCTCTAGAATGCTTGGTTTTGGGGTTATATAACTACATATTAAAAAAAAAAATGCTGTTCCAGTGTTGCGGGTTGCATTTGACATGCATATTTATATTTTCCCCAACAAATCCTTTATATAAAGCTAAAGTGCAATTCGTCATGTCCCCGTGAAATGTTTTCTTTGGAGACCTCATTTATAAAGATTGGTTGCGTATGAGAACCGCAAAACTCATCTTCACTACTGAAATAACATAGGTGAGAATTGTTATAACGCACATTCCCATGCTGATAGGGTTTCCAGCTTGTATTCCTTCCTTCGAAACAAGATAATGCATTTAATTTCTCGTGAAAACATGATACATTTAAAATGTGAACACGCTAACATTCTGACGACGGTTATAATGATTGGCATTATTATTATTATTATTATTATTATTATTATTATTATTATCATAACAATTGTCTTTGAAAATTTTTCTTCGTATGGAATTGGAGGTTTTGCTCTAGATTTGTTGTGTTCATATCTTAAACAACGATCTCAGAAAGTATAAATACAGTACTAGAATGATGAGACATGTATAATGTACTAAATTTTTCCAATTTATTGCCAATTGCATATGGGATCCCCCAGGTTTCAATTTCAAGCCCTACTCTTTTCCTATAAATGTAAACGATAAACCATATGACCCCGACGATTTGAGTCCGACGAATAGTTCTCTTCGCGGATGATAGAATATTTTTTGCAATAAAGAAACAGTAAATAGAGCAATATAAGAGTTTCAAATTTTATTTAATTTAATTAAATTTTAATTTTAATTAAATCAATTAAATTCATTATGCTACGCGTTTAGAATTCTTTCAAAATCAGTCAGCGTTCATGCCACTTGAGCTGTAGCATATTTTAGGGAAACAACCTATAGCAAGACTCTCAAGACTTTTAGAATTGTACGAATAATAACCAAATCCCATTACCTTGCCTCTTGATTTACGAATCGGTGGTTTTTGTAAAAAAATGACTCGCACTTGCCAACATATTTTCAAAGAATACAGATGTCTGTTACTATAACAATCGACTAAATAATCATATTCATCAGATGTCAGTAACAAAAGATCTTTACAAAAATAAAAATAGTAGAAGAGCTGGGGTGAGTTACTATTTTGTTAGCGATGCAGAAAAAGTAAACCTGCAGTTCGTTTACCAATGCAAATAAGTTTCCTATAACTCGGGAATGAAAATATTTAATTTTTCGAACGTTACTAAACTCGCGCTTTTTTAAATTTTATTATTTATTTTGTTTGTTTTATTTTTTTATGCCGTATGCATACGTATCAACGGGAGTAATATACGTAGTACAGAGAAAGTCATGTATTGCTGCGGGAAATCGATTTCGAGATTTCAACGGAAATACACGTTTTGGGGTCCCTTGACACCGAAAAAGTAGTGGTTTTTTCTTCTTCAAAACGTCCGTCCGCCCGTCCGTCGTATGTGAGCACAGCTAGCGCCGAAACCACACGTACGATCCCTTCCAAATTTTCAAAATTTTCTCAAAAATGCCACCAAATTTTTTCTTTAAATTTCTTGTAAGAATAGAGTAAAATACACTTATAAAGGTGGCATTGGTCCGACTTTCACGGTCAACTCTGAATTTTCGGAAATTGCAATAGTTTGAATTTTTTGGCGTCTTCTGAAAACTACAAAATTAAAGATAGAGATTTTTGCTTCAAATTAAATTTGTTGCTCATAATCAGTTCTTTTAATGTCATTTACATTTTTTTGAAAATTTTAGTAGTTTTCGCGCAATATAGCGTACAATATTTGCAATTTTAAAAAATTACAAAAACAAGATTTTCTCAAAAAAGGCTCCAATTTTTTTCTTTAAATTTTTGGTATGGATAGTGCACTGTATAAGATGGCATTACGCCATATTGCTCTATTCTTTTGTTTTTTCAAAAATGACAAAAATGTATTGTTTTTAAAATTTTACATTAGATTCCATTTCTTCACGTTGGTGTTTTTATGAATTACATACTTCAAATAATGTCAAATAAAGTTTCTCGAAAACTCAACAGTTTTCTGTAAAAATGATCTCAAAATTCCGCATTTTCAAAAACGCTCAAACGCTATTTTCTCAAAAATGGCTCAAAATTTCTCTTTCAAACATTTACAACGGATAGTGGTAATGGCGCTATTTAACATGGCGTAAAGTTAATTTTGGTGTATTATTTTGTTTTTTCGAAAAATACACATGTATTTTTTAAAATTACGCTCACGCCGTTAATATGCTCATTTTAATGGATTTTAATTCATTATTGAATTAGTGAGTGAAGTTCTTCAAATTACTTTAAATGAAGTTTTTCGAAAACTCAATAGATTCATGTGAAAAAGAGCTTCAAACTTGGCATTTACAGTAACACTTAACGCCGTTTTCTCAACGACGGCTCCAAAATTTTCAATGAAAATTGCTATTTAGGACAAGGTTATAGTCCTCTTTAATATTTTTAAAATAATATTTTGGTTCTATTTGAAAACCGAACAGTTGAGAATTATTTTAAAAAATGTACCTTTTTGCGTCGATAAATGGCAAGTGGCAAGAAGGAAGGGCAAGACTGTACAGTACCAGTCTACACCAAGGAAATTAGAAAACTTTACTACGAGGAAGTCTATGCCAGTCTGTCTCTCCCATACGTCATACAGTTTTCACTGTTTTTTTACTAAATCAAAACAAATCCACTTAAATGAGAAATTATTCAACTATTCTTCAGATATCAATGGATAAGAATGGATACAAAACTAACATTTGAAGGTACATAAAAAAGAAAACAACTAATAGTCCTACAACAATACTTTCTTGCATTATTCCTGCACTGCAGCTTTACAATATTTTCTCTTTACTACGTAAGTACGTAGTAAGCAAGAAGTAAAAAGGGTGAGTCGGATATCTCGAGGTCGGATAAGAGAGGGATCTACTGTAGTTGTGGAGCCCTGTAAAATTTTCCTTCGCCGACTTTGACTCCCTTTTCACGCGAGGCCACATATGCCTAGTTTGAGGGGGCCGCCAGCAGTCGATCATCCGTCACGTGCGCGCTGGTTCTCGCGTCGCGTTCCGAGGCAGTCGTCGTCGCTGCTTCGCCGCTGGCCCTTCCAGTGGTGACTCGCCGGCGCTGCGGCATGCTGGTAATGCGCCTCTGGAAAGTGTCACGCTGTGCCATAAGGCAGAGGCGGAAGCGGCGAGGGCGGTGGCGAGGGCGGTGGCGAGGGCGGTGGCGAGGGCGGTGGCGAGGGCGGTGGCGAGGGCGGTGGCGAGGGCGGTGGCGAGGGCGGTGGCGAGGGCGGTGGCGAGGGCGGTGGCGAGGGCGGTGGCGAGGGCGGTGGCGAGGGCGGTGGCGAGGGCGGTGGCGAGGGCGGTGGCGAGGGCGGTGGCGAGGGCGGTGGCGAGGGCGGAGGCGAGGGGCGGAGGCGAGGGCGGAGGCGAGGGCGGAGGCGAGGGCGGAGGCGAGGGCGGAGGCGAGCGGAGGCGACGGCGGGGCGACGGCGGAGGCGACGGGCGGAGGCGAGGGCGGCAGAGGCGAGAGGCGAGGGCGGAAGGCGCGGAGGCGAGGGCGGAGGCGAGGGCGGAGGCGAGGGCGGGCGAGGGCGGAGGCGAGGGCGGAGGCGAGGGCGGAGGCGAGGGCGGAGGCGAGGGCGGAGGCGAGGGCGGAGGCGAGGGCGGAGGCGAGGGCGGAGGCGACGGCGGAGGCGACGGCGGAGGCGACGGCGGAGGCGACGGCGGAGGCGACGGCGGAGGCGACGGCGGAGGCGACGGCGGAGGCGACGGCGGAGGCGACGGCGGAGGCGACGGCGGAGGCGACGGCGGAGGCGACGGCGGAGGCGACGGCGGAGGCGACGGCGGAGGCGACGGCGCAGGCGACGGCGGAGGCGAGGGCGAGGGCTGGGTAGAGCGGTGTTAGCCAAAGGGAAGGAGGTATTCGGCGGGGAGGCAGGGGCGGCAGCAGTGGTGGAGGTGAAGCCAGGAGGCGGCAGCGGTGGGCAACAGTGCTGGGGGCGAGGGACGGTGGCGCCGGCGAGAGGGTCGTGGTGCGTGCGTGGGGGTGGGGGTGGTGAGCTGCGGCGGCGCGACTGACGACGCTCCGCGTTCGGCGCTTGACGCTCCACGCACTTCGCGGTGAAGAATGAGCACTCTCATGTTGAGAGCTGATAATGGAGCGCTTGTACGGAAACAGGCGCTCCCGGGCCCGGCGAGGCAGAGACGGGGCGGGACGTAGTGGGGCGGGATGAGGCGGGGCGGAATGAGGCGGGGCGGGATGAGGCGGGGCGGGATGAGGCGGGGCGGGACGTGGTGGGACGGGACGGGACGGGACAGGACGGGACGAGGCGGGGTGGGACGCGACGCGACGGGACGGGACGGGGAGTGGTGGGGGCGGGACGGGACGTAGAGGGGCGGGGCGTGCTGCGACCGTTGGGACGGTCAAGATACGCACAGGTGTGAAATATGTAACATTGTTGTTGTAAATTGCCCATTCGCAATGCAAACATAAACAAGCATGGCGTTAACATAAAAGTTAGGACTACATCCATAAGCGGACTCATTCACAATGCGTTCACGTCAGCATAACACGTAAGACGTTAAATTAATAACTTGGAAGGTTTTGTTAAAAGCTTAAGCTGATGCTTAAGTAAGAAATACGTAAGAAATGAACCAATCACAGTGCGTTAACTCAAAATCGAGTATCGAAACAGGATCGAAGTCCATAGACGAACTAACACAAAATGGCGTTGGACGAACAAAAGACCAAAGAGCACTAGAAAACTGTACTGTGTAGGACTCACTGCACAAGCCTTTTTTGGTTTTACTTACTGCGGGCTGCCTGGTTGGTTTTTGGCGATTTTCTCTTTTTCTTTCTTCTTTTTAGCTTACGATCTTTTTGTAGTTTAGTTTTGTTGTAGTATTCGTGGTAGCGTTTAGTTTTCATTTTTATTCAAATCAAAATATATAAATAACAGTTTAGTTTTATTTTATTATACATAAACACGTTCATTCGATGAAGTGTTGTGCAGCATCACTATTTACGTTCAAGATTCACTTATCCTCGCATCCAACCAATAGTAAACTAGAATGTCCTACAGCCAATGGAAACTCTTATTTTGTTTACGTCTATGTTAGACAGTGTGAATACTTTAGTCTCTCTCTTACGTTAATGTTTACGTCTACGCGTTATACATACGTTTATGCTTGCATTGTGAATGGGACTTAATACACTCAATACCAATCGTACTACCATGCTACGAATTTCGATCCTCGGGTTTCATTTGAATGTTTTATAAAAGGACGGGATCATCCCCAATAACTCCCCCTCAGTAAATTTTGTGAATTACCTAAAAAAACAGCCTGCGTCTGAACGTGCATCGAAGTTACCACGCATACATCCAACCTCATCGCCGCCAAATCGAGAAATATCTGTTCCCAAAGCAGAACAATGAAGTCAAACACTCAATATTGTATTCCAGCGAGCAGGACATCCCTAGAAACTTGAGAATCCTGACAAACATCAATGCAGGTTTACTTGCCTACCAATTAGGGGCACGATGTCAAAAAACTGGTTATGTGTAAACTGGATAAACGACACTAGTCGCCTTCAGCAGAAAAAATTCTGCTGAACAAAACTACACACAATGGTTTACCATAAAGTAACAAGGATTCTCCTCAAAAACAAATAAAACGCTTTATGTATAACATTGCAATAAATTAAATATTTCAACAAATACCGTACTCATGAAATTTGCAATAACAGTCCAGTTCTTTACATACTAGCAAGAATATCAAAAAAATTGCTGATCCATAATACATCTCATGAATAGCAAATATTTAATAGAGGGCTGCCTCCTCTTTGGAGCCTTGCTGTCGCACGACGTCAGTCCTGTCGTAAGTCGACGTCAGTGTGTCGTAAACAGTGACGCACTGATTGCGGATACAGTCGGTACGCGCAGTATAAGGGTAGGTGGAAATAACACAATCAAATATTGGCATCTTTTAGTGAAAATCGAAACTGTTTCAAGGTGTTTTGAATATTTCCCTAGTTACTGGGCAAATAATGAAACCATATGCACCTATATGCTGGAGGGTGTTTAGTTTTCTTTCAATTTACGCGCGCAATGGAAACATTTCTTACTACATGGGCATCGGCAAAATATTATTAACGACCCCCTTCATGTCCTTGAAGTTTGTAACGTTTATTTGGAATCACTGTGTATACTACAATGGTCGTTATATGCCCATCTCATTTCTTTTTATTTCTGAAATGAAATACTTTTTAAAGTTCTTTTTGGATTTTTTGTAGCCCTAGCTACAATCGAAAGATATTATTAAGGTATTATTAAGAGAGTTGGTTGTTAAAAGAGTATATCTTATACTACAATCGACACATCTTTATTTTCACGGACATGTAGAATAGAGAAAATTATGTAATGCTACAATGTCGACAGAATGTCGGAAATTTACATTTTGGGAATCCGTAATACCAAAAAAGTGTTTTTTAATGTCTGCCTGTGAACAACACTATAGCCTAAATCGTCCTGGTGTATCACTAGAACGGATATTCTCCGAGCAAACTGGACGATGTCGCGGCTCCTCCGATTCTTAGGGTTTCTTTACATGAATCCTACAGGAAATGCTTAAAATCTTCTAAAGAAAAAAAGTCCCCATTTTTTCGTTACATTTTTTGCTCGAATAGAACAAAGTGGTCTTATAAAAATGGCGCATGTCCAATTTTCATTAAAACCTCTGAATTTCTCTGAGTTTTTACGTAATTTTTAGTGGAATTTTCACAATTTTTAAAACATACGTAAACCACATTTTCTTAAAAAAATATCTTTTTCGGATGATTGTTGCATGAAGGATTCCAACGGTGTATCTTTCAATTGTTTGAGTAATAATAAGCAACAGTAAGAAGTTGGCATGAAGAGAGTCTATATTATATTTCTCTACTTATGCCAAAAAATACTCGCTACTTCTCAAAACACTGCACTGAATCGGCCGGCCTAACTTCGAGCCTGGCCGCTAGCTACCTACGCAATTTGCACACCAAAGAGCGATGCCCGCCTGACCCTAAGAGCGCCGGCTAAGTGATCGAGAGTGGGCCTCTGTGACCGAGTGAGCGCCTGTGTGACCGAGTGAGCGCCTGTGCGACCGAGTGAGCGCCTGTGCGACCGAGTGAATGCCTGTGTGGCGGAGTGGGACGAGTTTGAGCGACAGTGTGCCTGTCTGACCGAGTAAGAGCCTGAGATCGATCTGCGTGCTTACTTGTCTCCGGCCTTTGTGATTTCCTACTTCATTGTCTATATCTCCGCGTCGATCTGGATGTCACAAATTCGATTGACGTGAACAATATAAAAGATAAATACTGTCAACAAAACGAACACCGATTACATAAATTAAGGCACTGGGAACACGCACCCTGTAGCAATATGAAAAGCTGGTACGCCGCAGTCGCAGAAGAACCCTGCCAGCCGTTCTCCTTCGCGAGCGACTGCACGCGCCGCCCACTATCGCAGTGGGGACTTCGTGACGTACTCACCCGTCTAACAAGGCGCACTAGCAAGCGAGAACTGCCAGCGCTGTGACGCCGGCGGTGGCAGAGTAGACATCGGCGGCGATGGTGGCGGCAGTGGCGGCGGTGACTGGGTTCACGCGGCCGTGAGCGGCGGCGAGGCCGGAGACGGAGGCGTCCATCCCCCCGGGCGGCTCACTCGCCGAAGTCGGGGGTAGCGGAGGCGGAGACTCGCCGCGTCGCAGGGCGGGGCGGTGGGACGCGAGCCGCTGAGTGGGCGGGGCTGGAGCGGCACCGGAGCGGGGGCCGCCTGCGTCGACGGCGGGGGAAAGGCACACGACACGGCTCAACAGAGATGAGGGCGGGGTCGGAAGAGGACGAGGACGGGAGTGGAGGCGGCGCCGGCTTGCGCTCTCAGCTGACGGCGTTGGCAAGGGCGGCGCCTGCGGAAGCGGGAGCGGAGCTGGGAGCGGAGCTGGAAGCGGAGGTGGCGGCGTCGCGGTGAGGGCGTGGGCGCATGGCGGGCCCTCAGTGGCGAGCGACGCGCGCTGGAGGAGAGAGGGGCGGGGCGGCAGCGCAGCAGCCGACCGGCGAGGCAGATGGGAGTCGCACCTGTAGACACACACACAAAAAAAGTCGATTAGTCCAGTAGCTGTACCTCGCATAAGATGTTACATGATTCCCGACTGTAAATGATCGATCGTGCCATTGGGCTCTCACTGATGACGTACAGAGCGTAGATCAGGCCTGATCATACGAACTGGACGCTCGAGTGAACACTCGCGAATGGGAATGGTGACGGGATGAAGGGAGAAGATAAGGCATGGTTCAGAGAGGGAACGTGCCATTGAGTTGCAGAAAGGAGAAAAATGAATTTTCCGCATTACCGATAAAAAGATAGCAGATACGTTGCAGCAGCAAGTTTGCGTTATCTTGAAGATTTCTAGAATGAAGTTTAAAATTATAGTAAAATTACTGTCGCGAATGTTCGCGAGAAAGTAGATTCCAAGCGCGATTGATAAACCTCTGTGGTAAGCAGAAATTCATTCAAATTCGCAAGGATCACTCTCATTATTTGTAAGAAAATGAGAGTGTATATTGTCTTTTACAATTCATACACTAATTTCAATTTCAATGAATTAAAATTAAAAAATAAGACGATAACAAATAATCTCTCATGCATCTTACGAAAGATATTCGGGAAAAATAGATCGAAATTAAAGTGACAGCTCTAAACGAAGAGCTGTGGAAAAAGTGATTCAAGAACCAGAAAAATAAGGAAACCCTTATACAGTGCTACCAGCGGCTTCGCTGTTTTTTTAGGGGGTGGCATGCGAAAGCTATCATAACACTGATATCCAGAACACAGCGCTCGAATTACTGATCACGAGTTGGCCCTCCTACATGTCATCAAAGTCATAACGCAAGCGCTCGCCACAACGCCCCACTACGGTTTCCGAGATCCGATGAGGCCAAAATGCAATTTTTCAATATTCATAAATGAACCCTCTTTGCACTATCATGTGAAGTAAATATTTTAAAGTTAATTGTTTTGCATCCACTTAGTTAAGTCGACTCCCCTCTTTCGAGGCATGCTTTTGAAGTCGTTACTTTCCCGTTCAGTCTCCGCGCCGAAGAGCGAGCCGTCGAGCCAAGGTGAAGTTGAAAAGTGTGTTTACATCATTTTCTATGAAACTCGTCATTTTGTTTTCATCCAGCAATGTATTTTCCATAGCATTTAGTTTTAAAGCGCAATTCAATTCAGAGTTCCTAAACATCGCTACATTATTGATTGCTGCGAATTTTAGCTCTATTACCGGCAACTTCAAAATTTGAATTGACTTTTCAAAATTTACGGAAATTGACGGGTTTGGTACACTGCCTCTTCTGTTATAAGATTTTTATTTATGAAAAAGGGGTAGGTTCCAAAAAGTTCCAGCTGCAACAAAGTGCAAATCTTGACAAATATTGTTTTTTCTTTAGATATGCACCGCTTCAGAAATGAATAAATATTTCATTTTTTGCGTACAGTTCGTGATAGAGATGAGAAGATCAGGTTAATCTTCGAGTATATACATGAGAACATTGGAAATTAAATTCATTGAATGAAGAGAAAATTAGGTTTAAAATTTGCTTTTTACGCCAAAATTTCGAAGAAAGGTGGTATAAAGATAAAAGTTGTCATCAATATTTTTTCAGAAAAAAATTAGTTTGAGCTCAGGGCTGACATCGTCATCATCAGAATAGAATCAATGCCATCACGTCGTCCGTTTGGTCAAAATCGTTCTGCAAAAAATAAATTCGGGCATCCAATACTTTCTGCACTATTTAGTTATTAATTTTGGCCACAAAAATGGGCCTCTGAGACGATAGTGCTCCTGTTGAACAGTACTGAAGTACAGAGAGACTTCCACAGCCGTAGACGACGGAGTCACGGCTGTCGCGACCCACTCACCACTGCCAACGTTTCAGCCTATCACCCGGCGACCTCCTTCGCTTTTGCATTCGCAGAAGAAGCACATGGTACGAGGAGCGAAACGCTCGCAAGATAACAAACATTGCTTAGCACGTACCGTCTTCCGAACATCTAAAACTATAACGAGCGGGTCCTTTTAACACTGAACTTAAAAGAATATTTGGAGGCAGTGCCTGACTTTGACTTATGTGCGCCCAAGGCTGTCAAATGTTTTAGCGCCCTTTTAATTTGATTAAAACATTAAAGATATTTGTATTTTGAATAAAAATGTTGAACGACATTTGTTAGCGACGCAAATATTGTGTACATATTAATAATTGATTATACGAACGGGTTTTAATCAATCTCACTCAAAAGTTCTCCTTCTCACTTTCATTCACAAGTTCGCCTTATGAAATTTTGAATCCGCTGAAATTCGTCCGCCCCCAAAAATTGCGCGCCCCGGGCTGCAGCCTACTCAGCCTGTTCAGTAATCTGGCGCTGTTTGGAGGCAACGGAGGTGCCTTGCCCTTCATTCTCGCTTCACGGATGTCCACTCAGCCAAAGAGCACACACGCATGAGCGTGGCGAACAAAATAGGAGAGGCGTCCTTGCCCACTCTCAACAAATAATATTTCTAAATATCCTTCATGCGTGAACTTTCACATCGAAACAATAGTGATTTAAAAAAATGTAATTGTGGAGGCAAAGTAGAGCTAAGAAGACTGGACGGCCGTGAAAGACCTTAACACTAGGTAGGTATAATCAAACTTTCAGTCTTAATAGTATCTTTGGAAAACTAGAAGAAACTTAATGTGAACATTCACGATCGTAATAGTAAATGAGACTTAGTTCATTGCAACTGATGTATATGAGTATATTCCGTGAAATTAATATGTTTAATTACAATAATTATAGTTAAACAGATTAATTTCATGTAAGGGTTTAAATGTAAATTATTCACGTACATCCCATACACTTAGCAACGTTTTATGAACTGAGAGCTTATTGCTGCAAAAACTTGTCTTGCTCACTGCAAAAACGTGTCTCTGCGTGAATTTCCTTGGGATTAAATACTAACTCGCTGGCAAAGTAGTTTCCCATATCACTATGATGTTATTTTATAAAGGAGTTGTAATATTTAGATAATTTTAGGTGAGTAATAATTTTGTCATTTTCGTTAATGTGTTTTCGTCTTTTCATATTTTTATTGCGGGTAATCACGTGTTTTTTTGCATTTTAACATTTCATTTATATTACGTACGCGTGATCGTACGCGCGTACTCGCATCTCAAATCAGATAATGGAGTTAAACAAGTGTCTGTGAAACAGTAAAGATGGGATAAGATAGAAAAGAAATATTACAGATGTGCAACGTGTGATTATATAAGAAATTAAATTAAAACAGCAATAAATAAGCAAACAAGCAATGTCAAGAGCAGAATTAGAGGTCGTGGATTCATGTTTCTTGGCATGTCATAGTCATTAGTCAGTGTATCATGGGAGATGGCGATGTTCTTTTCCCGCTGGAGGGTGAGATCCGGCGTCGACCCTTCGACGAAGTTGTACGCCCCAAAGCTGGTTCCACACAATATGTGATAGAGCGTGTGTTTATGAGAGAGAGAGAGAGAGAGAGAGAGAGAGAGAGAGGGGAATGGACAAGGATGAAGAAGGAAGATTGCGCGCCGCCCGTGGCCCATTTGTTAGGGTACTACTCCAGCATTCGCCTGGTATTGTTAAGAGAAACCACGAAAAACTACCGTTTAGAGTAGCCGGTCGCTAGAATTCTCCTCCAGACAGCTGGATTCGAGCTAGCCATATAGAAAATACACATTAAGGAGGCGGAAAATTTTCACAATAAATAATAATAATAATAATAATAATTATAATAATAATAATAATAATAATAATAATAATAATTTGTAAAAATTTCATTTCATATTGTGATGTACGTACTGACAGATGTTTTCGGGACATACACGGAAAGATTAAAAATCCTCCTTGACTTTGTACTGGAGACAGACACACAAGAGCCGACGTGTATCGTTTGCTTTTTGATCTGACTTCCTTGTCAGCAAGGTGTCCAAGTTCAGCGAAACCTGCTTCGTATTACTACAATACCCGCTTACCAGAAAATCTTGTTATCGAGGGAACAGGGCGCAGTGTCGTATTCCTATGCATCAGTCGCAGCGTACTGCGTGTCTCCTGAGCCAGGCTCGGCTAATGGCCGCCCCTCAAAGGGCGCGTAAAATGCGAGAAGGCTCCCGGCTTCTCAAATCTCGCGAGCGCCACCAACATGACATTTTGTTAGCGCAAGACGAATCCGCGCAACACGCTCCACTCATATTCGCCAATTTGTCCCTCTCCAAAGCGAGGACATCAGTTGACTACAAATTGTTCAAAGCTTTAGCCACCTCGACCAGGCATCGGATCCAGGTCTCCCAAGGCCTTCAACAATATCAAATTAAAAAGAAAACTCTCGTTGCACGAAAACAAGGCCACATCATCGACTACATTTACTGTACTGAAGATATTTCTGTCGTATTTCGATTTCCACATAGTGATGAGATGCCAATGTGACAATGGAGCAACAAATTGATCATTTCTTTATACATCTTTTTATTTTTTACTGATACTTTATAACTTATTATTGCCTTCGATACGGAGCTCGATTCACACCGCCTAACTTACATGGATCGAAAGGATCGTAGTTACGAGGGAAATATGAGAACAATTCAATTAAGCTACATGTGCTCTGATGGAGGGAATTATGAGAGGGAATTCTGGGAAGGAAATATGAAAAGACAAACCGAATCAAGTTAACATGTAGTTAGTTAGTAACTAAGTAAATCTCAATCAATAAAATTAGGTAAAAAATAAAATTATGTGCGTACCACGGGCGTTAACTGGTTCTAATGATAGAGCAGCGACAAAATCCCGAGGGCCTTTGGCCCGACGACTTTTTGTCGTCGCTCGATCATTAAAAATATAATAACGCATTGCATAAATAACTATTAAGAACTGTTATGGGAAAATTAAAATACTGGCGTTTAAATTCGTGTGATATCTTTAAACTAGACGTGTTCGGCAGAACTCAGTTCTTCAGTCATTTTCGGCTGGAATTCACATGAATCTTAATATTGCTCTCGATAACCAACTTTGATATGTACGAATATTCGATAACTTTTTCGAGTTGCGTAAGTCACTATCCTCCATATACAACTTTTCTATTTTACTCTGTAAGAACAACAGCTTATTTACGGATATAGACAGGCTGCGACGGCTCAGTGGCAATGCCGTTTCCTTTGCAGCGTTGGTGACCAAGGTGTCCCACGTTTTGCATCTTGAAAGTGGCGGATTTCAACAAGAGCAAGAGATTTCAACAACAGCTAGATCAAATTCAACAACGGTTTAGAGGAGAATTCTACCGGGCAACTTCTTCGAACAGTAGGTTTCCATGGTTTCTGCGATCAGTGCTAGGCGAATGGCGGAGCAGTACCTTAACGGGTCAGGGATCGCGCGCGAACTTTCTCATCCTAGCCTCATCTTTCCCCTTCCACGCACGCACGCATACACACACCTGTACACACACATGTACACGCACAACACTACAACTCATGTCAGGAGATCAGTCTCGAGCTTAGAACAGCGGGTCCAGGCCAAGGCGATGCCCCGCTGGGGAAAATACTCAAATACGCGGGGAGGGAAAAT
Source organism: Teleogryllus occipitalis (assembly GCA_011170035.1). Classification (NCBI taxonomy): domain Eukaryota; kingdom Metazoa; phylum Arthropoda; class Insecta; order Orthoptera; family Gryllidae; genus Teleogryllus; species Teleogryllus occipitalis. The sequence goes on from BLKR01001485.1 coordinate 164,863, forward strand.
CCTGCAAATCGAAGTACTGTGCGGCGTACTGTGCGGCGCTCATATTCCAGCAGCGGTATATCGCCACCTATCGGGATAAAATATGGATAACACGCGACTAATGACCATAATAGTTGACACGCCTGGAAATACTGAATAATAAATCAAAACTAATATGGATGTTGGCCTTTGAAGAAAGCGAATCCAGGGCACCAAAGATCCTCCCCGCTTCCCAGCATCCGGTTCTTCGCTAGCCTTCCAGGAAGCTCAAAAACAAATTCCTCCGAAAGCTGATTCTCGGCTGACGCGAGGGAAGACGAAGTGTAGTACATTTCTGGGAAAAGGCACCCAGCATCTCGTAAAATCTCTCCTCCAGACCGCAATCATAGCTGCACCTTTAATGCGGGCGCTTCAAAGCTTGCGTATTTTCCCCTGCTAATGTCAGACAAATCGGAGAATCAGATACTAAATCTGGTTCATCGCCCTCGTAATATCTTCGCGCGCGTCTAGATGGTATCGTGATAACAGGTCTCCCTCGCATTGCGCAGCCACTAGTCCTGGGAAAGGAATGCAACCTAACTCATATCTGAAATGGAGATCGCTAGAACGAATGCGGTAAACGAATTCAGCTGTACATATATTTCTGAAGACCAGGGAGAAAATTATTTCATTTATTGACCACCAGATAATACCCTAGTTTGAGGAGCAAACATGATATAAATATATTCGATTTACGATGAAAACTATTACCACCCAAGCGTTTATAATTTTCACCATCTTCATTCCTCATTATCATCAACTGATCAACTGAAATAAATGACGAGAGTCTCCTAAAATTAAATTCTCTTTACGACAATTTAAAAAGGTTATAATAAAATTTATTTTTACGCATCCCTACGGTCTATATCAGTCTAGGGTTATACCCTTCCCAGTAAGTTTTTCTTGTTAAAACACTCGCCTCAATGTCAAAAGCAGCAGATACTCGATGCCAAAAGACTCGCTAGATGGCGGATCGATAACAGCGCGGAGTTCCATACAAATGCATCATCTCACGAGTATATTGAAAATAATGCTTAAATTTTAAATAAGTATTAGCCAAGTAAGTTGTACATCAGAGCATACTGATCACCAAAAAAAAGGTAGTTTTACACACATCTACAATGTAATAAGCAAAAGCGTACAGATGCAGGAAAAAGTGCAGATGTTTCGACAAAAAACTTGTATTGTGGACCCTTCATAACGAAAAGTTGTATTTTCATTCCTTCCTATAGGCGGTGATTTTAAAATCCTAGTTTGGAGATCCTTGATGCCGAAAAACAGGTTTATCGGAAAACTTCTGTCCGTCAACTAGCACCTAAACCCTTCACAATATTTTCAACAAAATTGATATTCCCCTTTCGATCTGGAATATATCGCGGTCCCTCCAATTTAAATTATATCCAAATTAATTTGTATGCAAGACCTTAGGACATTTTCCAATTTTGCGCAAAAAATGTCTAATTTTGTCTTTACATTTTTTATGAAATTAACGCAGATCCCATTTTCAGTAAAACTTATACTTTTTAAAATGCGAAATTTCAAAACAGACGAAGAGCGAGAATTCTTTAAGAAAAAAAATCGAAAACTGAGACATTCCGTCAAGTCTATACTGACAAAGATTTCTACGACAGCGTTATTCACCTGCTGCTAATGATACTGTTTTCTGGAAATAGTTAAATGAATATTGGAAAACTGCTGTCTCTATTGTCAAGTGCACTATATATATATATTGACAAGTGCACTATAACCGAAATAATTGTGGGTTACATACAATGAAATTATTCAGTTACAATGGATTTCATAAGAAGTAAAATCTATATTTCGTATTTACCATGTGTTCTTGTGACGTCAGCAATTGTAAATTAATTTAGTTTAAATTATTACTTAATTCAATTGAATAAAAATTATTTTCTTAATAGGTGGATGACTTCTAAACCGTCGAAAGCCGACAACAGAAGATCTGTTGGTAATGATAAATACAACTCTTTCCGAACTTCAAGTAAAAACACAGCACAGAGAAACTGCCACTCTAGCATGCCACATCTCCCATCATCAGAAACATCGCAGTCACAGCTAACGCTATTTCCAGCCGCGACAACCTACCCAGACAGTGCTCCGCGGGATCTCGCAGAAAAATATTCAAGAAACTCGCATGTGTGCAAGCGATGGCGGCGGCGACGAGGTGAGCGGAGAAAAACCGGCGCTGCCGCCGCCGCCGCCGCCGCCGCCACCACGCCTGCGGAGAGCGCCCTCGCGCCTTTTATGGACTCCGCAATATTCTGCAGAGGAAAAAACCGCAGGCGACACACGTGGCGCTGGCTGGCGGCGCAGAGACGGGCGGGAGCGGCGGTGTAGTCTGGAGCGGGGGTGGGGTGAGGTGGGGTTGCAGGCAGACAGCGGTCACGAAAGCACAGGGGATTAGGAACTGGGATGGCGAGAAAGGCAAATGCGAGAGCGTAAGGGAAGGCGAGAGCCAAGGTGAGGGCGATGGCGAGGAGCAGCGTCAGGGCCAGGGGGAGGGCGAGCGCTACGGTCAGGGCGGGGGGTTGAGAGGGAGGGACATTCGGAGGGGTGTCAAGGGGAGGGTCAGGGTCGGAGGGAAGATGATGGTCACACGGAGGGTAGCAGAGGGGTCAGAGGAAAAGGGTCTGAGAGGTCAGGAGGAGGAGTCTGGGAGGGTCAGGGGAAGGAACCTGGGAGGATCAAAGAACAAAAGGTAAAGGAGGGGAGGGAGAGGGTCAATAATGGTCATAAAGAATGTCAAAGATGGTCAGGGATAGGGTACAAGATGGTCAGGGATAGGGTACAAGATGGTCAGGGATAGGGTACAAGATGGTCAGGGATAGGGTACAAGATGGTCAGGGATAGGGTACAAGATGGTCAGGGATAGGGTACAAGATGGTCAGGGATAGGGTACAAGATGGTCAGGGAGAGAGCTAAGAGAGCCAGAGAGAGTTAGAGAGTCAGCAAGAGGGTCAAAGACGGTCAGCAAGAGGGTCAAAGACTGTCAGCAAGAGGGTCAAAGACTGTCAGCAAGAGGGTCAAAGACTGTCAGCAAGAGGGTCAAAGACTGTCAGCAAGAGGGTCAAAGATCGTCAGGAAGAGGGTCAAAGATCGTCAGCAAGAGGGTCAAAGATCGTCAGCAAGAGGGTCAAAGATCGTCAGCAAGAGGGTCAAAGATCGTCAGCAAGAGGGTCAAAGATCGTCAGCAAGAGGGTCAAAGATCGTCAGCAAGAGGGTCAAAGATCGTCAGCAAGAGGGTCAAAGATCGTCAGCAAGAGGGTCAAAGATCGTCAGCAAGAGGGGCAAAGATCGTCAGCAAGAGGGTCAAAGATCGTCAGCAAGAGGGTCAAAGATCGTCAGCAAGAGGTCAAAGATCGCCGCAAGAGGGTCAAAGACGTCGCGTATGGTCAAAGATCGTCAGCAAGAGGGTCAAAGATCAAGTATGCAGAGGTCACAAAGACTGTCAGCAAGAGTGGTCAAAGATCGTCAGCAAGAGTGGTCAAAGATCGTCAGCAAGAGGGTCAAAGATCGTCAGCAAGAGGGTCGTCAGCAAGAGGGTCAAAGATCGTCAAAAAGAGGTCAAAGATCGTCAGCAAGAGGGTCAAAAGATCGTCAGCAAGAGGGTCACAAAGATTTGCCGCAAGAGGTCAAAGACGTCAGCAAGAGGGTCAAAGATCGTCAGCAAGAGGGTCAAAGATCGTCAAAGGCAAGAGGAAGCCAAAGATCGTCAGCAAAAGAGTGGTCAGCATCGTCAGCAAGAGGGTCGTGACGCGCCGTGAGGGTCAAAGACGTCAGCAAGAGGGTCAAAGATCGTCAGCAAGAGGGTCAAAGACCGGCAGCAAGAGGGTCAAAGATCGTCAGCAAGAGGGTCAAAGATCGTCAGCAAGAGGGTCAAAGATCGTCAGCAAGAGGGTCAAAGATCGTCAGCAAGAGGGTCAAAGATCGTCAGCAAGAGGGTCAAAGATCGTCAGCAAGAGGGTCAAAGATCGTCAGCAAGAGGGTCAAAGACTGTCAGCAAGAGGGTCAAAGACTGTCAGCAAGAGGGTCAAAGACTGTCAGCAAGAGGGTCAAAGACTGTCAGCAAGAGGGTCAAAGACTGTCAGCAAGAGGGTCAAAGACTGTCAGCAAGAGGGTCAAAGACTGTCAGCAAGAGGGTCAAAGACGGTCAGCAAGAGGGTCAAAGACTGTCAGCAAGAGGGTCAAAGACTGTCAGCAAGAGGGTCAAAGACTGTCAGCAAGAGGGTCAAAGACTGTCAGCAAGAGGGTCAAAGACTGTCAGCAAGAGGGTCAAAGACTGTCAGCAAGAGGGTCAAAGACTGTCAGCAAGAGGGTCAAAGACTGTCAGCAAGAGGGGCAAAGACTGTCAGCAAGAGGGTCAAAAGATCGTCAGCAAGAGGTCAAAGATCGTCAGCAAGAGGGTCAAAGATCGTCAGGAAGAGGGTCAAAGATCGTCAGGAAGAGGGTCAAAGATCGTCAGGAAGAGGGTCAAAGATCGTCAGGAAGAGGGTCAAAGACTGTCAGCAAGAGGGTCAAAGACTGTCAGCAAGAGGGTCAAAGATCGTCAGGAAGAGGGTCAAAGATCGTCAGGAAGAGGGTCAAAGATCGTCAGGAAGAGGGTCAAAGATCGTCAGGAAGAGGGTCAAAGACTGTCAGCAAGAGGGTCAAAGACTGTCAGCAAGAGGGTCAAAGATCGTCAGGAAGAGGGTCAAAGATCGTCAGGAAGAGGGTCAAAGATCGTCAGGAAGAGGGTCAAAGATCGTCAGGAAGAGGGTCAAAGATCGTCAGGAAGAGGGTCAAAGATCGTCAGGAAGAGGGTCAAAGGTCAAAGATCGTCAGGAAGAGGGTCAAAGATCGTCAGGAAGAGGGTCAAAGATCGTCAGGAAGAGGGTCAAAGATCGTCAGGAAGAGGGTCAAAGATCGTCAGGAAGAGGGTCAAAGATCGTCAGGAAGAGGGTCAAAGATCGTCAGGAAGAGGGTCAAAGATCGTCAGGAAGAGGGTCAAAGATCGTCAGGATCATCTTGAAAGTAATGCTTTAATTTTTCACTTATTGTTTTTATATTTTTGACCTTGACCTTTCTGACGTCTCCATGTTACAAAAATTTAATTAGGCACGATTCGGAACTAGACATCAGCAAAGCAATTTTAATTTTATCAGTCTACTCACAAATGAGTAAATTATAATCTTACCTTGTTTAATTGAGCTGAACATACAATCGTCGATTTTTCAAATGCACAAATTTCTCCATTCGTCATTGAAGTTACTAGTTTCACAGTTAAGTTGCTTCTCTACAAGTATCTGACCCCATTGTGAGGGCGCGCGATTGCTCGGTTTCTTTTGAATTTCAATGAGATGTATTTATCCACTTCATTGTTGAAAATGATCGTTCAGCTTCTGAAGAAGTCATTGGAGTAGTGAGAAAAATTCGAAGAAGTTTGCAGACTGGAAAAAATTCTTCCGACATTTCATTTTGCAGCATTACTTGAAATATTGGTACCGCTCCTTTTGCATTTCTAAATTCGCTTCTCTTGTTCCAAATGTTCTCTAATGAATTTGACGTTGCTTTGAAAATGGTTGCACCTTCTACATAATTTTTAAAGCGCCGTCATTGCTACTACCAAAATAGTGCTAACTCTCCAAATATCCCAGGGTTTTCCGATTCTTCACTTTCGTCGTGCCCTCGCAACGCAAGCGCAAATGCACCACAAAGTTTGGCAGTTTATAATAGTGTCCAGAATATGTTCTTATTACGCACTTCTTCGATGTCGTTTTACACAGAGACGATAGCTGTCGTGAAGCCGAGTCACAATATTCACGCGTTACAGTAAAACCAGATCAACACTACTGTTTTTATGGAGGTGTCTTTTCATGCTTTTCTCACTGAAATGGCTCATGTCATTATAACCAGTCATTGTTCACACATTATCCTCCTTGTTAAGGAAAAGAAAATAGTACCTCCTATATGGCAACTTGTATGCCGAATAAATATTGACATTGAATCGTTGACGAAACTCTCGTTTTGCTAATTCCACAATTGTTTCAATTTACAGAACAAGCTGATCCAGACCGAGCTTCATATTTGTAATAATTGAACACCAGGATGCATGGACACTAAAACTGAAGCACTATTCAAACCCAAAATGTAAAACACATTTTTACACCGACTTTAAGTCGGCCCTCACCATCCACATCAGATGCAAAACTGACGTCTGGGGCACTGTTTTATTGACAGCGCGACGGAGACTTCGTCTCGGAGTTGGGTGACGCGATAGTCTGATAGTGCTGCACCAAGCGGAGTTCACTGTTAAAGTGTGAACATGATCCCGTGAAAGCGCCCAATGAAAACACAGAAGCGAAGTCACATGGTACCCAATGGTCCTTATGGAATGAGGTGATTTTTCAAAAACGTGAACAGTGATATAGCCACATCGGTTCGTCAAAGTAATACTGGTATGGAAATTATAGGAAAAGAAACAGAAAAAATGTCATACTATTAATGAAATTGTAATAACGAAGTAAATATTCTATTTTGTTCAATTTTTTGGGTGTTGCGTGAACCTGTGAACCTTATAAAGAACCGCCCCTGATTATAATACACACTTGTGTAGGTTTTATATCTTTTCTTCCACTTTGCAAAGTTAATGAGTAACGCAAATCACAATAAAATTATTGAACTTACTGTCACACCTACTACTGTTTTCTCATTAAACTGTCAATACGGCTTGGAAAAAAGATGTCGAAGGCACTTCACTAAATGAATATCAGAAAGACTATAGATTTCAGATTTTACTTCACGAGTAAAGAAGAGACAAGCTGCTACTTTCGTAGAGAAACGCTGCTACAAATGTATGTTCTGCCAAATAGTGATACTGTGAGTGTAACAAGTGAGCAGATGGCTAGAAATTGCTGTTCCTCAACATATTTGCTTCAGAACTCCATAATTTCGACACCCTTAAATTTCTCCTTGAAATGATTACTAGTATTTCTCAGCAATTGAATAAATCCCCGTTACATGTAGTTAGGAGCGACTTCAACATCAACACTAACTGGATTAAAAAATAGCTTGTTATTTTTCATTGTATCTGAAATCCTGAAGCCCATGGCGCTAGAATTGCAAGCGAATCCAGAGCATTTTGGTATCCGTTTCTTGCATCACAACTTCTTAACGCCAAATATAAATATAAATATAAATATAAATATAAAAAGAATACTCAAGGAATAATGTTTACCTTTAGCTAAAAGAAGTGTTTGCAAACCGTCAAAATTTAAGCAAGGGACCTAAATGTACTACCGAGTATTTGTTTGCGGGCCGCCAAAATCAAGCCTAGGCAGCATGCGGCCGCATGCTGAGGATTGAAGAGCATTGACGTGAAGAAAAAAATATATTAATTTCTAATATGCTTACTCTAGATTCAGCAATGACGTTACTTTGTGATTTTTTTAAATAAAAGTCACAAGTAAAATTCGGGGATGAGACCCCCGTGCCCCCGAAGATTCGGAGATGAGACTCTGACTACACAAATTCATAGCGGAAGTAATGCACTACATGTAGAAACAATATTAGTACAATTTTTCTGGGCCCGGCAATAAGAGTATTTCTGACGAAAAATCGCCGATTTCCGGCCCACGATTACTACAGTTTCTCTTCTTGCGAAGAAGGCGAGAAAGTAATAACCAAGGAACAAGCATTTTAAAGTTATCTTAATGAGGCACACGGGATGAATGACCCTTTCAAAGTAAAAACAATAATTAGAATAATTTTAATTTTATATAACATACCACAGTAAATATATCGAAAGATATATTGAAAACATTGTTTCTTCAACGCTTCTGTTTCACAAAAGACTAGATGGACAAGGTCTGCTCCCTTTGATGTTTCTAATTAAGACCCAGTACGATCATCCGTTTTGGCAACGTAAACAGCAGAACTATGAATTTTCAGAAAGTACGGAAGGTATGGCCATTAGAAGCTGTTCACAAAATCCTGATTCACTTTAGAACCATAAAACCATAAAACACCCGCCTTGAACCGGCATGAAATGATTTACGTAAATATTAACTAAAATTCACTAAAACAATATCCTACGACGATTGTAATGGCGCAAGTCACATACGAATAGGAAAAAGTTTAGTCTTCATAATACAAATGTCTACCAACTTTATAGCAAATTTTCCCGCGCGGCGTCACCCAGCTTCCGAGGCGGGTTGGTCGGCGCTCCCGCAGGCACGGGTTCGACCCCCAGCGGGCGCCAGTGCTGCCGGATGGACGCAGAGAGCGGCGGGCAGTATTTCTTGCGGCCGTTGAACCCGAAGAGCCGCGCGACACCTCCCCGGCGGGCGGGAGGGGCGGAGAGCGGGGCAGCGTGGGCCGGGGCGAGGGAGAGCGGAAGGACAGCGGGGGAAGGGGCTTTGGGCCGGAGGGAACAGTAGGAAGGGAAAACAGTGGGAAAATGAGATGGGGGCGGCAGGCGAAGGATTGTGGAGCAGGTGCGGGAAGGTGGAACGACGGATGCGAGGCTGCAGGGGAGCCGGCGATGGCGGCAGCGGCAGCGGTGGCGGGGGCGGGGAGGGGGCGAGGCAGGGCAGGGCGGGGCGGATAGAGAAAAGTCGCGGAGGTGAAAGGGCACAGAACAAGAGAATCGGGCATGGGGAGAGAGGCAGGGACGGAGACAGAAGAGACGCGGGAACGAACACAGAGACAGACAGAGGAGAGGCGGGAACGGAGATAGAGACAGACAGAGGAGAGGCGGGGACGGAGACAGAGACAGAAGAGAGGCGGGGACGGGGACGGAGACAGAGGAGAGGCAGGGACGGGGAACGGGGACGGAGACAGAGGAGAAGCGGCGAACAGAGACAGGAGAGGCGGGATCGGAGACAGAGGAGAGACTTGTCGAATGCAAAGAAGCGGCTGGGGAGGGGCCGCTGCAGAAGAGGTGTGGGGACAGAGGGACGAGTTGGGGTGAGGAGGGCAGGCACAGGGTTAGAGGGGAGACGGCGGCGCGATAGCAACAGGAGGGCGGCTATTGCTGTGACAGAACGGCGACGGTGGAGAGAGACGGGAACAGTGACGCTGAAGGTGTCCGAGGCGCGGCACGCTCATTCACAAAGGACGCGAAATCCAAGCGGAGAGGCCGACGACTCTGCCCAGCCCCGTCCCGCCCCATCCCGCCGCGTCCCGCTCCGCCCCCCGCCACTGCGAGGCGCGTGCTCCCCCTCCAGCAGCCGACAGGCGCACGCGCCGCGCCGGCCCGCCTCGCCACGCCACGCCTCGCGCCTCGGGCCGCGCCGTCGCCACCCACGTCCTTTTCACGATGCACACACAGAACGATACCCGCTACACGAAGATGGTTGTCCCGTCCGCAGTTGTTTAGCATGCGTCGGACGCTTAGTTTTCGCTGCGAGGCGAGTGGAGAGGCGAGTGGCCGCTGGTTCTCGCCACTACGCCTGCCTACCAACTGATCTTGAGCACTGGTTTCGGGCATTCAAACTCAGAGTGGTTGGGGACATTTCATAAGTTACCTATACACAGAGCTAAATGTACACGTAGTTTTCCATTAAATCCCGTAAGAACCACGCTTTGCTTCATTCATGTCATTGAACTAGCCCTTTAATAATAATAATAATAATAATAATAATAATAATAATAATAATAATAATAGTAACACTAATAATAATAGTAACAATAATAGCAATAATAATAATAATAATAATAATAATTTATTACTTCTGCAAGCAAAATTACATTGCTAATAAGGTTCGGACAAGATTTATGCTTCATTTCTCCAGAAGCGAATGGCCAGCTCAAAATACGCTCTAAGGATCACCCAATAACAAGTTCAAAACATCTATAAAAATAAATGATTATAAAAAACGCATGAAACGTTAGAGACTTTACTTGCTTTTTGATTCATTGACGACTATATACTATAAAATTGGATGAAGACCTGCGCAACTTCTCAAAAATCAGGAATAAAACCGATGTTTTGCAGGAAATAGTATGAATCATTGGTAAAATTATCCTCAATACAATCGTGCTCGTTTCCTATTCAATAGACTTCCTCCTAGCCTAGGGAAAGAGAAGCCAAACTGCCCGAGATCTGGTCTTGGTACGGACATTCATGAATCTCGTTCAGTCAACCCTGGTCACAAAATCATCTTATCGTTCACGTCAACAAAATTGCCGATATTTCCCTACCACTTTCGTCAGGTAATAGGTTATCTTCCAGCATCTAAAGTTAGCACTCGGCATTTCCGTCACGATAGGAATACAGCCTCTTTGGGAAGATGGCCTTCATTCTCCACCACACGATGTTCATTTATTTCACGTCACCTCGGATACCGTCGTCTCGCCCAGAAATAGTCTTCATTTCGAAAGGCGAAATCGCCAATATAGGAATCTACCTCGACGCTTCGGAGAATATTTCACAAATTGACAGCTCAGTAGCGACATTCGTTGCAGCACCGTTGACCGGGTAGTCCTGCGGTTCGAGTCTCAACGGAGACTGATTTTAGACAGGAGTTACATTGCTGGGACGAAACCAACGACTGTCTGGAGGAATATTCTAATGACTGGCTACTCTGATCTGTTATTTTCTGTGGTTTCTCCGATGACCACCCAGCGAATGCCGGAGAAGAACCCCATTAAACGGGCCACCACGCGCAATCTCTCCTCCCTCATTCTTGTCCCTCCTTATACACAGTCACATTTTCATACTCTGCACACGTCGGGAGACCAGTAGTCGGGAGACCGGTTGGGCGGTGCCCCGATGAAGGAAATATCTGGAAGGAGAGCCCCCTTAAGCCGACATATTTTTCAGCGCCGGATGTTACGTTCAGGGAAACAACACTGCCATCTCTCGGAATATTGCATGCACTACGCTTAAGGTATATTATACCCCAACAAAAAAGGAAAATCGCAAAAAATCCGTTTTTTGACTTTAAACAGAGTTTTGACCTTTAACATATTCCCTTCAATACGGCGAAGCCCGTTTTATTCTACGATGTTTCGTCTTTTTTAAAATTTGGATATGTATTAAGCCTTGCGTTGGAGTCACGCTCCCTTCTTTCGAACTGTCAGTCGCGCCAAGTACATGCTGCAAGGTGTGAAAAAATGTGAAATACAAAAAATTAAACAAAGTCAAAAACAGAAAACACCAGAAAATAAGAATAGAAGAAGATAATTAAGAGGACGAAGAAAAATGAGAGAAGATATGGACGTAGAAAAAAGAAGGCATAACTTACAATCCTGGAGCTTTCTAGAGTATTACAAACTTTTAAAGCAATTTTCCGGAAAGTTGACTTTTCGGCTGTCATTGGAAACTTGAAACATCGTATCTCCAGTTCTATGCAAGATAACTCTATGATTCTTTTTTTTTTGTTATAATTCAGAAATGTATATATAGTGCATGAACCAAAACTAAATATTTGAAATAATTACTTCATGAAAAAAATATTTAAAAAATATTTTTTACTTTTTTAATATTTTCTGAGAGAAAAAAATATTTCAAATATATAAATTCTAAAGGCACATCTATTGTTTTGGTTCAGGCACTAGCTCAAATCATCTATTATCGAGAAAAAAAGAATTGAAATAATAGAGCAAGTAGTTTTAAAATGATGACGTCACAGCTCAGTGCCTATTTCTGTAAACAATATTTCGATATCTCCCAAAATAAATTTTCAAAATTTTTTTCTAAATGTTTTTGTGTTTATTGTAGACATATTGATTCAATAAATATGTATAAAAAATTATTAAACAAATTCCCATCACTTCAAAATAGTGAGCATTCCTGCACTTGGTAACTCAACGTCAATTATTCGTTTTACAGTTTGCGGCATTCAAATACTGCCATGCAATCATTTTCTGTACGACTCAGTTCCCTGTCGTGACGGCGCAATAGGCTCTTGTGAACAATGTTATTCTTATGAGAGAATCCGGAGCACTGTTGCAAAATCGATTGTTGTACACGAAAGTAGAAATAATTGACCTAGTATTGTAGGGAAAATAACGAAGAAAGGGATGGTAATAGTAAAAAATGTGTCATGCAGTTGCATTTTACAAAAAATCATAAAAATTCAGGATTTCTACAGAACTGACTTTTTAAACACCTTTTCATTCAAACCGTTAAAACATATTCAAAAATTGGTGGATTTGTTTGGAAAAATTGATATAATATTTCAGTTACTTTGGCTCGGAGAAATGCTTTCATTTTATCATGTTATTTTTAATTAAAAAAATTAAAATTATCTGTCAAAAATTGGGTGAATTTTTAAATTGTCATTGGGATATTTTCATTTTTGAAGTTCAATTAAAATTTTCCAGAAACAAAGTTTTGGAGAAAATGACGAAATTATTTTCGATCACCGAAAGGTCTTCGGATGTATTACGTCTGTGTATTTGATGTTAGTAAGTCGTGTAGTGCGCGACGTGCGGCTTGACGCGAGACGCGATGAAAAGTCAAGGCGCAGATGCGGGAAGGGCTGAAAGGAAGTGTGTGTTTGTACGACGTTATAAGCGGAAGGGCCTATCCAAATCACAACTTTGAATGATCACGAGAAACCCTTTCGTGAATTTCATCTTGCTGGGTATTCTGGTCGGTCCAGGCTGGTGGCTAGGAGTGAAGGTGGTGGATCTGCAGTGGTAATCAAATGTAGGTAGTCGGATAATGTGTTAATATTAAGAGATCAAAAATGGAGTGCAGGGAAAAAGGAGAAATATTTAAAAGTGGAGAAAAACGTCTTTAAAATTATTCTATAACTTCAAAGGAAAAACCGGGAGCGATAGCTCAGTGCATCAACTGATGTCGCTGCAGCGCCTCTGACCGGAAGGTCCTAGGTTCGAGTCCTGACGGCGACAGGATTTTTGACACTAGCTTGTCAGCTAGGTCGAAATCAGTTGCTGTCTGAGCAGAATTCTAGCGGCCGGCTGCTCTGATCGGTAGTTTTCCGAGGTATCTCCGGTCAACACCAGGGGAGTGCCGGAGCAGTATCCTACCAAACGGCCCGAGGACCGCACGCGATCTTATCTTTCCTTCCTCTTCCTTGTCCTATCCTCTCCCATTGCGCGCGCGCACACACACACTTACACTAACATGCATTACACTACCACATATTCCGGAAGACCGGTCGGGAGCTTAGAGCTTGTCCCGACTGGGGCGGTGCCCCGCTGGTGGGTGAGTCCTGTTTAGAGGGAAACCCCGCTAACCGACGGTAGGTCGGCGCAGGATCTCGCCATCCAGCGGGGGAAGATCACCGCCATCTTTCGAGGAAAACGTGCATAACATATACTTACAGGACTAATGGCCTAAGCTATTGACGCGCCCGGAAACACGAAAAAAATCAATCATTAAAAGGAAAACATCCAAAAATCGAGTCAATCGTGTGAATGAATTTTGCAGAGCAATAGGCATCAGCAGACTTTCCTTCTTTGGAATGGAAAAGTGAAATGAGAATGGAGAAATAACGACCCCGAGAAAAATAAAGGTACCTGAACTGAAGTGTAAAATGAGTAGGGAAATGAAAAACGACGATTTTGTACATACGGTACGTCTCAAATTATATGCGTTTCTATGTTAAAATGTTCCTTCAACAATCGTGTGTGTAATGAAAAATGTTAATGATAAACATTTACCAAATTTCAAATATTCTACATTTTATCGCTTACTTATAGAAATGGGATCTGAATATGAAAAGCGACAAAGGCAGTAATGATAGAAAGAAATGATATAACATTGTGGAGACATCATGACGAAATATATTTATTTTAAGAATGATGTATAATACATTAGTTAATAGTTTTATTGTATAATTTAGAAAAAAATCTAAATATACCTCTAACAAGAAAATAACTGAGTCAATGAAACCCTCGGAATTCTCGATCTCAAGAAAACGTGCGCAGATTATACATCCCCAAACGTCACATACAGTGTTTACAGTTCTTTGGCGAAAATAAATCAAATTTTAAAAAATTGTATCAGCAATTAGAACTGTTCTTCCCTTTCGAATAGACGAGGGCATATCGTTCACATATAGAAGAGGGACAGTGCCTAAAATCCAAGGGCCAGAAAAGTCGAATTCACCCATTTCAAAAGCATATCCGCAAAAAATGACAAGACTCGTTTCATCTTTCCTTACAATATTCAACAAAATCAGTTTGGGAAACATAGGGATGTTTCCTTGAAAGTTAGCACGTTCTCAATGAAATTGTTATTATTAAAATGAATAATGTGAACGAAATTAATGTTATTTGGTATACATTTAATAAGGTACATTTAAATTACATATTGATTCATGCATATCTGTGTAATGTTCACTATAAATATTATATTGTTTCGTTCATTTTGTGTAGAGTTTACTGTCTCATATTATACGGTTATATTATGTTAGTAAACTGTGTGGTTCCGACTTTCCTAGAACCGATGGAAAAGTAATAATTCGTACATTCCGAACGTTGAAGATTTTTTTTCTTTTCCTGACTAACATCCTACGTAGAAAGTAATGAAATTATTGTATGGCACAGCTATTCTGAAACGGAGATGGAAGGATTTCAAAACCGTCGTTTCCGTCCTGATTCAGCCGGTCGCGGCTCCCCCAAGCCCTCTTCCTGGCATTCCGCTGTTCATGGTCACAGCTCAATGGTCGCACATTGAATAGTCATGTCATTGCGTCTATAAAGCGTTATATTTCCCATCAAGAGGGCCAGCGAACTCCCTTTATACGCATTGTTTTATTATAAATGGCGCACAACACAGAATCTCGGCGACCTAAGGGCGTGGTGTGTCCCGCGGAGAGGACCGTGCAAGAGAACGGCGAGGGCGGCGAGGGCGGCGAGGGCGGCGAGGGCGGCGAGGGCGGCGAGGGCGGCGAGGGCGGCGAGGGCGGCGAGGGCGGCGAGGGCGGCGAGGGCGGCGAGGGCGGCGAGGGCGGCGAGGGCGGCGCGGGCGGCGCGGGCGGCGAGGGCGGCGAGGGCGGCGAGGGCGGCGAGGGCGGCGAGGGCGGCGAGGGCGGCGAGGGCGGCGAGGGCGGTGAGGACGGCGAGGACGGCGAGGACGGCGAGGACGGCGAGGACGGCGAGGTCGGCGAGGTCGGCGAGGTCGGCGAGGTCGGCGAGGTCGGCGAGGTCGGCGAGGTCGGCGAGGTCGGCGAGGACGGCGAGGACGGCGAGGACGGCGAGGGCGGCGAGGACGGCGAGGACGGCGAGGACGGCGAGGACGGCGAGGGCGGCGAGGGCGGCGAAAAGAACATGAAGGCCGAGTGGTGTAACAGTGCTGCGACCTCTCACCTGCAAAGGAAGGTAGCGACGTCGGCGTCGGCATTGGCGGCGCCGCCAGCACCTTCCCACACCTCCGCCCCGCCACGTGCCATACCGTGCCGACCCGTCCCGTTCCGATTGAGCTCGCCTCCCCCATTCGACGTGTTTCGCCGCGCGGCTGCCAGTCGAAGGCCCCGCGTGCTATTGATCGCGCTCCTCCAGACGCGCAGGGCGCCGGCGGCCACGCGCACGAGAAGCAAAGCGGCGGAAAGGACGCAAAAATGCGCGGAAGCCTGGAAGCGGCACGATGTGGCGGGGGCGTCGGGGAAATGCGAGGAAGAAGAGGAAGACATAGCCTACAGCAGAAAACGATGGAATGCCATGTGGAACAGCTGGGCGTGACGGACAGAAGTTGGTAGCGGTGGGGAACTGCAGACAGATGCAGAGAATAGATAGAATAGTAGGTAAAATTAAAAACTGAAAAAAGAAACAGGAGGAAGAAAGGGGGATAGAGAAAAAGACGGTATTATATGGAAGGTATTATAAGAAGAACTGAGAAACGGGGGAATAGTGGAAACTGGGAGACAGGAGGAATAGTGGAAACTGGGAGACAGGAGGAATAGTGGACACTGGGAGACAGGAGGAATAGTGGACACTGGGAGACAGGAGGAATAGTGGACACTGGGAGACAGGAGGAATAGTGGAAACTGGGAGACAGGAGGAATAGTGGAAACTGGGAGACAGGAGGAATAGTGGAAACTGGGAGACAGGAGGAATAGTGGAAACTGGGAGACAGGAGGAATAGTGGAAACTGGGAGACAGGAGGAACAATGGAAACTGGGAAACACGAGGAAGATGGGGAGCTGAGAAACACGAGCAAGATGGGGAGCTGAGAAACACGAGGAAGATGGGGAGCTGAGAAACACGAGGAAGATGGGGAGCTGAGAAACACGAGGAAGATGTGGCACTCCCAATCTGCGCGACGCGGCTCGCGAGTAAGGTCGGATACACCAACTAGCGAAATAAGGCGGAATCCAATAAGGCGAGCAATCCATAAAAAATGAAGAAATTTTCAAAATAAGTTATGAAATTATAAAATATGTTGTATCTATAAAAGTATTTTGTTGTATTTGTACAAAAAGGTCAGGTTATAATTAGTTTTGGGGGTAAAGGCTGTAGCAGGATAAGGGGGTAAAATGCCCCCAGCTTAATTCAAAGTTGAATATAGGGCATGTTTAGTGTCATTTTGAAAGTAATTTCCCAAAAATCTTAGAACGACAGCCTGATTATTTTGTAAGATCTCAGGAAAAAGTATGATTTTTCGTTTTTTTTAAATTTTTCATATCATTACTCGGAGATAATATTCTGAAAAAAGTACGAGAGGTAGTTGACATCTATACTATCTTGGAGAGCTTAAAAAACACCGTATTGGCGGAAAATTCAATTTGTAAAACATTATTAACTTATTCGGCATTTTTCTGTTTTATTTCTGGGGTGACGACTCCAAAAAGTCCTATAACTTGGTATAAGGATGTTCTTTACTACTGATTTTTTCATATTTTTCTTATTGGTGGATCATATTTAAAAAAATTAATAACTTTTTTCGTCTCTTATATGCATATAACTCATAATAAGTTCATAACTTTTATACGGAAAAATACTTTGCAGGATGAAAATCAGATTATTTTACCATAAAAAATATTGCGGATTATTTTTGGAGGCAAATTCGAGTTTTCAAAAATCATGTTGCTGGTATTATGCAAATCAAAATGATGCCAGAATTTTGAAAGAATGTCAAAAGACGACGGTTTAAATTCACTGTTGAAACAGGAAGATTTTTTGTTTTAGACAGAGGTTTCAGAGATGTTAAAAGTGAACTGGAAGACAAAGGTTACATGGTGCTAATGCCAGCATTTAAAGGAAAGCGCAAGCAGATGACAACAAAAGAATCGAATGAATCAAGCTTTATAACTAAAGTTCGCTTGCTAGTTGAAGCAATCCATGGTGTATTGGATAAAATATATAGTCTGTCACATAATTAACTCGATAATAAACTTTTACGAAAAGAGGGATTATTCTGTAAGATCGCATATTTTCTTAATAGCACTTTTGGCAAACGTTTTAATTCCGACCAATGCGTGGTGAAAGAAATCTTCAACCACATGAATGTCAGGTAAGATGTTGAAAATACTCTTGCCGCAGAAATTGAAAATGCAAACACGACATCTTATTGACTTTCTAGAAATTAGTGAAAAATAATTTAAAAAATTTTCACAGGCACTTATCAATTGTCTCAAGTCATATTGTATTGCATTTAGCGGAAATGAAAGATGGAGATGATAATATTCATCTTGGCTTCATAAAGGAAAGAGCGAATATTATAAAATTCGAAGTACAATAGCGACTAAAAAAAGCAAGACATAATTATTTCATTCACTATAAACCACATACAATAGGAATATCTGGAATCTTACGATATGCATGTGATTGTGCTAATGACAGACGAACTATTGGTGGTTGTTCTCAGCAGAAATTATATAGCATTTGTAGGTTTATGCTCGGTATCAGTCCCGCAAAATTAAACCAGTTGAAAACGTCTGTCATATTTTTGATACTGATGAAATTGTGCCGACCATAGATGACGATAGCGAAGAAGATTAAATTGAATACGATTCAATATGACTTATCTAACGTTAGGCATTATTTCTGAATGTGTTCACAGTATTATTTTTTCCCACAAAAATAGCAAAATTGTATTTTTTGATATAGTAATAATAATAATAATAATAATAATAATAATAGAAATAAGAATTGAGTTAAAATCATTTCAAATAATTTTTAATTTTTTCACTCCAAACAGGTCACAAAAACAGGATAAAATGATTCTTTTTATATTTGAAAATTTGAATTTGGTGCCAAAAATAATACGAAATATTTTTGTAAGGTAAAATAATATGATTTTCATCCCGAAAAGAAATTTTCTGTAGAAAAGTGAATAACTTATGAGCTATATGCGTATAAAAGACGAAAAAAGTTATTAATTTTTTCAATATAACGCACCAATAAGACAAATCTGAAACAAAAATCAGTAGTAAAGAAGACCTTAATTTCTATTTGTAGGAATTGTTTGTAGTCCGTCACCCCAGAAATAAAACAGAAAACTTAATAATAATTTAATAATTTTAAAAAAATTCAATTTCCCGCCATTTTTTAAAAAGCTCTCCAAGATAGTATAGATATCAGTAATGTCTCATAATTTTTCAGAATTTTATAGAAAAGATATGAAAAAATCAAAAACCGAAAAATCGTATTTTTTTCTGATATCTTACAAAATAATCAGGCTGTCGTTTTGAGATATTGGGAAAATGACTTTCAAAATAACACAAAACAAGCCTTCTATTCAAAATTGAATTAAGCTTGGGGGCATTTTTACTCCCCTTAACTTGCTACAGCCTTTATGGAATTTTGTTTTCTGATGGGGGGGGCAGTAAGATTTGGGGGTGAGGTACCGTAGCACCAAAATCCGGCCTTGGCAACGAGACAGCCAGCCAACGCGCCCTTGGGAAACCACTGCAGTAGCGAGAGGAGGGTTCGCCTCCTCGCCGATGTACCTCGCCCGCCCTGCTTGCTGCCAGCAGCGGTCAGCCAAATTAAAAGAAAGAGATTAACCGGCGGACGCATTAAAAAACAAGGCCGCACGAAAACCGGCGAGAAAATGAGAGCGGCTCTGTCTCGCAGCGTACCTGATATTAAAATTCGGGACGGCAACCGACGCGACTCAGAATAAAATTAATGTTCGTATACATTACGTTATTAAAAATATTCCGAGGACAGCAGGATAAGATATGCGCGTCGCTCCAAGGCTGTTGAAATTTTCTTGCGTGATGTCCCTACAAGATGCTTTTATGAAGACCTTTGACATTTGCTTATGCAGCTCTTAATACAATAAAAAGAGACGATCGTGCACATACAAGTGTTACATCTAAATCGCAAAGAGGAGATAGTATTAAAAAATCAAATATTAATTTAATGTATTGATACAACGTTTCAGTAATCATGAAGCACAAACATTTCAAAAATATCGGAAAGAAACACATAATAATTAGAAGAGGTACGTGTTGCATGTTCACTATAGAACAGAGTGGTGCTACATCACAATACTTCCTCGAATTATTTTTAACTTTTTCAATTTTCGAAAATTCACAGAGTTCAACCAAATTTAGACCTGCACTACCTTTTTAAGTGTCCTTCGTTCAATCATTCAAAAAATTTGAAGACGTTTTAGAGAATTTCTTTTATAAATTGTATTAGCATCAAGCAGAAAATACTAGTTTTCAAAAACAATTTATATGACTTTTTTAACGATCTTATTTTCTAGAACAGATTTTATTTAAGACAAATCTCTATCTTAAATATTGTACTTTTTCTATGGTAAAAGTTTTGAAATTTTCAAAATTACAGTGTGTTTCCGATCATGGGACCATTAGAGATTTTTTATCATTTTTTGAACCACACAAGGAAAAATTTTAAACAAAAATTTTTTGTCGTTTTTAAGAAAAAAGTGTTTAAAACTTGCCTATATTTCACGCAAAATAACGCGAAAACTACTGATATTTTCGAAAAATTGTATATGGCCAGTCGATTTTTCATTATCAAGGATTCAAACCACCGATTCTGACTTGACAACGTGATAGACGTAATTTACTACACGTAGGAAAAATACTTATTCAATTTTTCGCTCCCAAGGCCCGGCAATAAGTTTCTCTGTAGAAAAATCGTCGATTTCCGACGCAGGATTATAATTCTTTCTCTTCATACGAAGTAAGGCAAGAAAGTAAAAATAATAGTTAGCGAAAAAAGTATTGAAATGTACACTTTTTACGATAGAGAAAGAGGTCTTAGGATATAATTCTCCCGAGTGAATAAAACTCTTAAATCCCCACTCATAAACAAGATTTTATTTCAATTTTGGATTTGTTGGTTTATTTCTAAAAAAATCTAATAAATTTACGTATAATATAAAGACTCATTGGCTAAAGGCCATGTGTCGGCACAGTTCGGAATATGCGAGTTGCTGGTTAGCATTTTTGCAAGGAAAGGTTTTAGATTTCAAACATAAGCATGGCACGTTTATTAGTCTCCGTTACACTGAAACGTGAGTATGACTGGCGAAAAGCGCACGATGCTGCGACTTGAGAAAAGTACGACTTCTGAAATTTTTCAAACACTTTAAGTTAGTCATTACGAGTTTTCCTTTCTAAACGGCTGTTAATATTATGTTCACAAGACAGTAAACTTTCGACAAGGCAAGGAACATTTGTTTTTTAAAACGAAGCTTTTTTTCGAAAAGTAATCAGTCATTACTAGAATCGTTCTGATTGAGAAAATGTGAGTGGCACGACGGGACACGTTTACAGTTCGTCCTAGATGGTTATATTAATCCAACATAATCTGAAGTTTTCCTTTCATTGCATCCTCTGCATAATTTCCTCAGAGATGCGTGTCCCGATGTTTAGCCGTACGTTTCCATTGCCTCTTGCCGTATTACTTGGAACTTTCAAATCTGTTTCTATCCTGCCTCAAGTGCAAATATTGCAAATTAAATGGGAATTTCTGGAAAAAAAAATATTGAACTTCAGGCTCGCCCATCATCTCAATGGAGCTCGTCCAGATAACCTTGATTCATTGAGAATCTCTTGAAATAGCCTTTTCTATCGTCCTCAAAAAGGAAGATATTGTTCTTTGCTGTATTATTAAACTGTAATTTAAAAAGTAAATTATGCTTATGGTGCTGCGCTTAACGTCCATTTTTATGGAATCAGTCTGGCTTATCAGTGCAGTAAATAATCGAATTGACGCTGACCGTGATAAGACTTCACTGGTTCATAATGTATGGAATCGTTAGTTCGTTTTATTAATTAGTGATTCCGGCCGCGTCAACTAAGATCGTTAGTCCCATAGTGCACGTTTTTAACGCGCGAGGGGCGGTGATCGCACGCTGGATAGCGAAATCCGGCGCCGACCTGCCCTTCGGCAGGGGGGTTTTCCCAGAAAGGTATCTCCCACCAGCTAGACACCGTCCCACCCGAGACAAGTTCTACTCTCCCGACCGGAGTCTTGGTATGTGTAGTAGTGCACTGCGTGTAAGTATAAGTGTGTAAGTACGGGGTGAGGAGTGGACAAGGAAGAAGGAAAGATCGCTCGCGGTCCGCGGCCCGTTCGATATGATACTGTTCGCCTAGTGTTGATCGGAGAAACCACGATAAAACTACCAATCAGAGCAGGCGGCTGCTAGAATTCTCCTTCAGACAGCGGCTGAACTCGACATTGCTACGCAGCTGGTGTTCAAAATCCTGCCACTGTCTGGACTCGAATCCTGGCACTTCCCGGTCAGAGGCACTGCAGCGGCATCAATTGAAGCACTCAGCTACGGAAATTGGTGGGAATCGTTCGTCAGAAGGAAACTTGCGAGTCGGGTCGTCATCTCTTTTGTCTCCCCCGTCCAAAACGTATTTCTCTCCACAAGATGTGACATTTTCGAAAAGATTGCCTTTTATGAAACAAAACACGAACAGCAATTGTATATTAATAAATTATAGAAGAACAAATATTATCAGCTAAACAGTGCTGTAAAAATCCTATTATGACGTGTCACATAGCTGAACTATTTTTGGATTTTTCATTCTTATATTATAGCTAACTTTCTGATTGCGTGACCGTTGGTTCACCGACTGAATTCTCATTTAATGCTCATGTAACGACCACGATACAAATCTTACATCATGCAACCGAACATAATGGTTACATACAGAAAGCCTCGTCTCTGCAGCTACGTGCCACTATTGTTCATTTCTAAAAAAATTATTCCATGTTGGTTCTAGGCAACTCGGCCAATAGAGTGGATGGTCGGCGAAAATATGGATGCCTTTCGTATCACTCTCACTTCGTACCATCATTTATAGATTTTTCGCGAGAATCAATGATTTCTGCTTCAAATAAGACACTCTGGTTGCCACCCGTCCCTCATTTGTAAGGATCGATCCTAGTTCGGATCCCTAGATAGGATACATTTGTTTTTAGTACATTTCAATTTTCTTTTAGAAAAGGATAAGACCAAGAATGCGCTATTAGCTAAAACAGAGAAAATCTATTATCATTTCAATACGGGTAGCAAATAGACACGATGGGTATAGTTTTATTTATTTTAAAGCAGCTTTTGATATTGTAGATCATATTTTGCGGTCCAAAATGGAAAGATATGGAGACAGAGGTATTTCTGTATTTGCTATGAAAGTATCTTAAAAAATAAATAAGAATCTCTAATCACTACAGTAATCCCTTTTCTCGTAAAAGCAGGAATGCTGCAAGGTCGATACTGTCAGCTACGTTATTTTTAGTATTCATTAATGATTTACTTAAAATAGCATTTTATGGTTTTGTGAACACTTTTGCTGTTGACGCCTACTTTTATTTTTTTAAACAATTAAAGCCCTATGGAATTCACGAAGATTTTCATCTCTTACGGAATTGGTATCTGGCAAACAAAATGATAATCACTGTAAATAACACCAAGAATACGTAAATTTTAGCTTAAACATAGTTTTCAATTTGCAACAGAATGTGATGTATCATGTTTCAAATAGTACATTAACTAATCGCAAATGTGAAATGATAGAAAAGGTTAGTACTTTTAAGTACTTATGAGTCTTTTGGACAAAAAATTGAATTAGGAAAAACATATATCAAACTTGTACCAAAAAAGAACAATTTGATCATTGCATTTCTGAAAAAGAAATTGCGACCACAACTTTTTTGGGATGTTATATTTTGCATTAGTTGGCTCCAGAATATAATATGATGTATATTATTGGGGATGAGCTTTTAAAAGTTATACGAATAGACTAAGAATATCTCAAAATCATTTCATAAGAATAATCTTGAATAAACCAGAAACAGAAAGCTCTTACCCGTTATTTTATCATGCAAGATGGGCTTTATTCTTGAATTGGGTATAGTTTTATTTTTTGTAATCTTTATTTTTGTATTTTTCATTTCAATTAACTAATATTCTAAACATCCTTTTCAATTGTAGCACCTGATAAATGAGAGGGAACAGTCTCCGAAACGATGTAATGAATGTAATATTGTATTTTTTTTAATTTAAAACGTTTTTTATTTGAATAAATTGTGACGTGAAAGAATCTTGTCAAGATTCGTATTAATTGCGTGTGCTCTTTGCTGTTCGGGTGAAGCCGTGTCCAAGGGTGTGATGCCGATGTTTCTATGGTCTTCCTCAGGGCTGGTCTGCGCCGGAATGATCGGCGCATGGGTTTCGGTCGGCGATGTTTATTCATATACATCACAAGACACGGCGGTCGAAACGTCGGCATCACAGCCTTCGACGCAGCGTCACCCGGATAGGCAAAAGAACTCCAAGACCCTGTCCGTAAAAACTTGTGGCTTCAATATTAATTACGGTTTTCCAAAATTAAATAGGAACTGGAAAAATATGCAATATCATAAAGGGACACTCAAAATCAAAATTTGTATCATTAATTATTATGAATAATATCGAACCCCCTTTTCACATAAAAAAGTACACAAAAAATATTAACGAAAATATTTTTAGTGAAATTTATTTTGAACGTTTTACTTGTTTTTAGTTAATTACATAAAAATTGTTCATCTTTTATATCGATTCCCCAGCGTTTACAGATTCCAGTCTTTTGACTTTTTGTAGGTGGCAAACCTACCGCTTGCGAATGCTGCCACACTGCCCCTTGCGGCATGGATCTTCATCATATAATTTTTTGTTATTTCTTTAAGATCTATGCCGCAATTTCTTCTTTCTTTTTCCACAATGACACGCGTAGATGTATTTCAGGGGACTAGCAGCTGGTGACTATATCCGAATCACCCACGCTCGCCTGGGAGATTTTATCGATCTGTGGAAGATGGCCATGAGTGTGTGGCCATCGGAGCAGACGCTATTCAACGCGGGATCGTAACTAGTACATTCACTAAAGTTAAGGAATAAACGGGGAGCAACAGATCCAAATGTATTACCTTCATAAGAGATTCGTGTAAAGCTAATAAAGCAAATTTAAAAACTTTACTTTGTTAGGCGCATTTTGCGCCCGAGAGAGCAACGAAGTGGAATGCCCCTACTTAAGTAAAGGTGTGTTACTTTGATGAGTAACTTTGAGTTAACACCTTACATTAAGCTCTCGTGGAGTGTAAACATTTTGATGTTGCTCCACATATTTAATCGCATACATGTGCAAGGTGGATTCATCTGTCTATGAAATCGACAATATTAGTAAATACGCTTATGGCTGAATTTCCTAACACCCATACACATCCGATATAACATACTTTTGTAGAATATTTATACAGTTAACTGGAGAGCGTCCGAAATTTGACTACATAAAATATTAAACGATTTGAAAAATAATAACTTTTTAAATTTATTTGATATGGCGTATAAAACAGTCTAGGAAAGTAGTAATGCATGGTCAATTTTTCTAGAAAAAATGTCTGGTTGCTAATTGAAATTCTTAAAGCAATATGTCTACTCAACTCACAACAAACCTTTCTCTGAATTTCAATTACTACAAAATCTTACATTTTCTCTGGAATCAAACACATTTTATGAGCACGATGCTTCTTCCAGGAATCTTTTTCTTTGATTTTTTAGATGATATGAGCGATTTTTTCTGTATTTAGTTAAAACACCAAAAAAGATTGTTCTAACAAATCTAGACCCTTCCTCTGCAACAGGTAATAATATGTATGCAATCCAGTTCATAATGATGGTGATGATGACGCATATAGGCTCTGTCAAGGACAGTTTCAGGAAATATTTTATAAACATTTTATAAACACTGAGGCAGAAACAGACGGACAGACAGACGCAAACAGACACAGACAGACGCAAACAGACACAGACAGACGCAAACAGACGCAAACAGACACAGACTGACACACACAGACTGACACACACAGACTGACACACACAGACTGACACACACAGACTGACACACACAGACTGACACACACAGACTGACACACACAGACTGACACACACAGACTGACACACACAGACTGACACACACAGACTGACACACACAGACTGACACACACACACTGACACACACAGACTGACACACACAGACTGACACACACACACAAATAGACAGACACAGTAATCTCTAATAATCTAATCAAACTAAATCACAAACTCTATGTATAGTTTCCTTTTTTGACGCTTAGGAAGGTGAAGAGTTTTTAAAAATGTTTATTGGATTAGGGGGAATGTTGCGTTCATCGCAAATGTAGGTTAATTTTCTTATAAAAACACTTGTATCAGTATTTCATTTTCATTGAATTCTGAGTCCCAGACTCAGTTCGTCAAGAAAACACAAAAATACTTTTATATAGTTTTGTTCTATTGATGACACAGGGTTGCGACGATTTGTCGCTTTTGATGAAAATGGGAGATTATGAATAGAGCTCGGACATGTAGACACTAAAAAGACCAAAAATAGGCAGGTAAAAAGGGACTTTAAAAAATTGAAAAAAAAGGCAGAGGAAAAGGCATTATAGCTGACAATACACAGGTACTTAGACAGTAAAATCTTAAGGGTAAAGGGCATGTGGTTGAGCAATATTAAAATGTACATGTACGTAATACGTACATGTACGTAATACGTAAAGGATGAACACAGTTCTCTAAAAACAAATCGAATTTCTTCGATTGTCAAAACATATTGCGAAGTTAGATAATATTTCCTAGAGTTGACTCGTGTGGATATAATCAAGAAGAACTTAATAGTTTGGTGCGAGATGTTGGTCTTTTAAAAGAATCGGCGCAGTTTTTAGGCTCACGTTTGAAAGAGAAAAAATATGCTCACTCCAGGAACGACGTTTTACTGATATCGAAAGAAAGAAGAGTTCCTTGATTATTTCACGAAAGAGGGTCAATTTGTGTACTGCAACAACATTCATGATGTACTTTCAAAATTTGGAATAAGATGTCAGTGATCAATGAAAGTTGTGAGTAGATTCTCCAAACAAAGCCTCAAAGCTGTTCTGCTTCAGAATGGAAATCAATATGTCATAGTGCCAGTAGCTAATTTTGTTCATTTAAAGGAAACATACGAAAACATGGAAGAACTTAAAAAATTAATTATGAAGAACACCACAAAAGGGTTATCTGCGGAAACTTTAAAGTTACTAGAAAATTGTTGGAACTTCACCTAGTATTTACGCTTCCCCTGCTTTAAGTTCCCCTGCTTTCTATGAGAATGGGATAGCAGGGTTCGTGAATTGCACCGGGACAAAAGGGGTTAGTCAATCTGAAATACTTTGAATCCCGGAAATAAAAACGTAATAAGAAATTCCTAAAAAGATTATTTTGCCAGCAGTCCTTATCAAGCTTGGTATAATTAAAGTTTGTCAAGGCTCTGAATAAGAATGGAGATTGCTGTAAATATATTTGCTCAAACTTTCTTTTTCTTTCTCAGACCAAGCTTAAAGAAGGCATCTTTGTTGGAAATCAATTTGGAAATCTCATGAAACATGAACACTTTGAAACTTTAAGTGATGAAGAAAGACTGGCCTCGTCAGGTTTTAAAACGGTCATCGTCAATTTTTACGGAAATGAAAACATCCAGATTTCTAATCTACGGTGGATGAAATGTTACTTTCTATGAAGAATTTAGGATGTAACATGCGCATCAACCTCCACAACCACATTCATTTCTTCCCTTATAATCCGGGGGATTTCAGTTACGAACATGGAGAGAAGTTTCATCAACACCTGAAAGAGATGGGAAAACATCAGGACAGATATTTTGAAGTGATGAACGACAGACGACTGTTGATCCTTAAAGAGACAAACTATAAAATTGCACAGAAGATGACCGAGGAGGCAAAATTTCAGCAAAAGAAAGTGTTAGCAGAATCTCTGACATTGTTAGTATAAATATAACATTATTGTTAATGTAAGTATGTAGTCAATAAGCATAAGATGTGTACTGCTTATATACATATTTATACTTATTTTTCCTTCAGTAGAATTGTTTATATCTAGTTTTAAATCGTTTATTCACTGGGTGTTTCTTGAAACTTGCATACATAAAGTGTTTTTGTTCACCAGTCTTTTCTTTGAAATTACAAAAAAATCTTACGTGTTAGAGAAAAATGGATTTCAGATCTATTAATTATTAGTTTAAATGAATTCAAATCATCTATCAGAATCATAAGCGCTGAGAATTATTATTATTATTTTTTTTTTGCAGCCCTGTGTCATCGATTATACGAAAAAATCATGCCTCTACCTATTTCTCTCGGGTCGGCAACAGCCTCCGCCGAAGCCACTGAGCCCTCTGCGTTACAGAAGCTCAGCGGCAGTAGCCGCCGTTTTCATAACACACTCGTTTTTCGTCGGCCGCATGCTGTGTACGATCTCTAACCCATACACTTGGGGTCCTCCAATTTATGTATATGTATTTTATTTAGCCATTATATGTCCCGTAAACGGCAATTGATCTCGGCGCCGTTAGATCCTAGTCGGTCACTCAAATAGGAACCTGCGATATCTCGAATTCGCTTAACCTCCTTAACTAAACGTAGTTAATGAATTCGGCTAGCGACACCGGTTTCGCGGTCGTGGCCTTTCAGTGTAACCATCCCAGCATTCGCCTGGATGACCACGAAAACCATGGTCAGGATGGCCCTAAGCTCTTTCTATGTATATTTTTTATATTAAATATAACCCCAAACGCGTGGATAGTTTGCGAATGTTGTTGCTGAACATCCCGCAAAAATGAATGTGATGTGTATCCTTCATTCTACCTACAAGGTAGAGATAGCACCATGTGACTTTTCCCCAAAGTGAAGAGACAGCTTCGCGGAAAGACCCCCCCCCTCCCTCATCTTCAGAAGCGTGGTGAATGCTACGGAGGTGATTTTCAAGAATCTAAGAAAAAATCTCTTCCGGAATATTTTCGAAGACTGGAAAAAAAGGTGGCACAAGTGTATTACGTGTAATGGGTACTACTTTGACAAGGACCATCAATTCTTCTAGAATTAGCAATAATGTAACAATAATACGCACATTTTTATTGAACTGCCTTTATATGAACTCAAATTAAATTTCAGAGTAATTAATTGATCGATTAATTAATTAAAGTTAATTTAACAAAGCTCCAACGTAATGTTTTGTCACATGTAAGAATCAGTGGCTCAGTACTTACATGGAATTCAGGCATACTAGTGAGTCTGGTTTCTGGACTTACCTGAAAGTAAAAGATAATAGTGTTCAAGTAACATAAAAATAGACATGCATCGTACAACATAGTAACATTATTTTATTCCCATTGTATCAACTATTCATGTATCACATATTAAAGATATACTGAATTAAAATTACATTTCCTTCCTCAATGGTCTCATCTACCAGGTCCTCCGGTAAAAGAAATACGTTTGTGGTCACATGTCCTCAAAGAGCTCTCTTAATAACTGAAGGATATGCAGAAAAAAAGATATCGAGTAGCGTGTCGAGTATCGAGTAGCGTAGTGAATCACTTAACGCTCGTGCGAAAAGTAAACCCACATTCGACAAACGATGCAAATGTAGAATAACAATAACTATTATGAACGTAAACATTGCCCTTGCCAGCAGCCAGTGAACCTACTCTATGCTCACTGTTTGGTTAAGGAAGTACCACAGGAAATTTTTTCGTTTATTTCTCCTTCCGGTATTTTCTAATCCTTCCCGTCCGTTTCCGTCCATGAGGTAATTGTCCTCCTCTTTGGTTCCTCCTGGAAACCCCGAACTTTTCACATTCGCTTTGAAATCATCTCCAATTTCATTTCTTCGTTTATTATTTCCACTTCATATCAGAGCAGCCGGCCGCTAGAATTCTCCTCCAGACAACAACTGAATTCGACCTAGCTGTCTAGCTAGTGCCGAAAAACTTGTCATCATCGGGACTCGAACCCTAGGACCTCCCGGTCACATGCATTGCAGTGATATCAGTTGATGTCCTGAGCCACCTTTCCCTGTTGGAACACTCCACAGCGCCGATGTCACGTTTGTGGCATGTAAGACAACACTGGGAGGTGACCGGCCAATGAAATGCCTTGGGCAATTTCACATTCTAACGAGATCTCACATTCTCCCAACCCGAGTATTCGGATATGGTTAGCTAAGAGACGTGAAGCCGACGAAGCGAGATTCGCAGTCGGGCGTATCAGAGGACTCTCATGGGGTGCGCGTACTCGAGAAGGATGGAAACAAATGCCCGGGGTATGCTTCAAAGGAAGACTGGGTCGGAAGTACAGCTGTAGAACTAGGAGCAACGGCCACCTCCCTGCAAATAACTTCTCCTAACAATATTGCTGACGCCATGCGTCCGTAAGACTCTAATGAAGGGACAGCCAATTATTATGTATAATTACCGTTCACTTGTTGCGTTACGGATCAGTAACTTTTTCTATATTCTCGGTACGTAAAACACTGTTGTACTGTATATGTGTGTGTATACATACACACTCTACTGTTATTAAACTACTAGTAATTTTTTAATAGTTATTTATGCACCAAGGGTGTTAATGGGATTCTAATGATTCTAATGATTCCAAGGGTTCTAATGATCTCGGGCGACAAAAAGAGCCCCAGGGCCTTTAGCCCCTCAAGCTTTTTGTCGCCCGAGATCATTAGAACCAGTTAACGCCCGTGGCACACAATATTTTCTTTTTACCAAATTTTAACGATTCAGATTTTCTTATTTACGAATTAACTAGACGTTAACTTGATTCGGTTTGTCTTTTCATATTTGCCACCCATAATTCGCTCCATAAAAGAATATGTAGTATCATTCAATTGTTCTCATTTTTTCCCTAGAAACTACAATTATCTTGAATTAAGTAATGAAGTGAGCAGCTCCGTTTCGACGCAATAATAAGCAATAACTTATCAGTAAAAAAATATATTGCTTTATTCAATATGTTTTTCTACATCTAATTTCACCCTAATGTTTCTCGTTGTTACAAATCACAGTGTTTTGCATAACGTTAGCCTTTAGTAAGACCAAAGCAAAATCGGAAAAACGCATAGTACATAGTGATGCGACATCGATAACAAAACATCGATGTTAAAAAAACATCGACTATAAACCAACGATGTTTTCAACATCGATGTTTTTAGACTGGTTTAGTAACCTCTAACATTAAAATCTTGTGCATTAAAATTTAATTTAACAGTGTTCGTGTTTATCAATACTCCAAGTAAGGATACCAGAAGAAGGGACAGACTCTACGTCCATAACGTATTTATTGGCCACATCTCAATGTGCGAAATGAACATGAAGAAAGAAGAAATACAGGGCATGGAAATCATCTCAGGCAAGAGAGTTTGGTTGATGACGGTACAAACAATATTCCTTTGGTTCCAACACACGACGTAGCAGTGTTACCATCATTTATTATTTCGTATTTTAACTTTTACAGTATTGTGATCCGGGGAATTTTTCATTCAGAAACAAAACATCGGAAAAAGAAAAACATCGATGTTAAAAAAATCGGCGTTTCTACAAAATCATCCATGTTTTGAAAACATCGACATAGCTGTCGCATCACTAAGCATGGCCCTAGCAGCTGATGGGCACGTCGTCTTTGCATCTCGTTCATCGTTCTTCTCCCCACAGCACTTCACACAATTTTTAACTGTTTTTGACGTAAAATAAATAAATAAATAAATAAATAAATAAATAAATAAATAAATAAATAAACACCCTTCGCAGACGAAACTGCGGACGCGTTGTGAACTGTACTGCATCACAGGCGAAGAAAACTAAACCGATTCCCCGTCTCGCGCGTACCTCGCAGTAGTCAGTCAAGTGCGCGAATAGTAGAGGTCACTGGAAACGTAAGCTTCCGCGGGGCAAGTCCATGTCTTTTTGGCTGTCCAGGTGACGCGGCGTCGTTGGCTCAGAGGCCGACGTTTCGTCTGGCATGTCGCAGGCTTCCTCAGGGCAATGCGGAAGCTCACTGCGACAGAGGAAGCCTGCGACATGACAGGCGAGACCTCACAGTACAGGTCACTTTTTTTTATATTTCATGTTTCATTACGTTTCGATTTTTAAAAAGAGTCAAATACAGCAATCACAACCGATATAAAATGAAAGAAATTAATACATATATTTTTCGAGAAAAATAGGGCACCCAAAATGCCATGTACAAATGGAGCTGATTAGGCGTTGAAAACTTATAATTGAAAAAATTTATATTAGAAGAGAAACCTTCGAAAAAATGAGAAAATTTATGTCAAGACCATGGGTGACCGCAGCGCTCAACGTCGACTAACGGTGTCCGTCTTGGAGGGGTGGCTCAGCGGAGTCCATACGAACAACCACTCGCTCTGTCGCTGGCCACCCCCCGAACGAGTGGCCGAGGTTGGTCTTCCAGGCAGACAAGCGACTGCTGCTCCTCCACACCGAGGACCACGCGGTTCGGCTTCGCTCGTCTGTCGGGGAAGCGTCTGTCCCCAAACCCGCGCCCTCCGCCCCATGGCGGATAATACGGCCTTTCATGATCATGTTTCAACTGCTCCAGCTCGCTACACGGTCGCCTTGGGAACTCTAATGGTGCAGGGACACACAGGCGGAATCGGCCGCGTTTGCCGCAAAGCACACAATTTTTATTCTGATGCTGAGCGAGACACTTTCATTGTACGATTTCGTAAATAGTTTGTGTGTTTTAATCCTTAACGCACTTCTTCACGTACAGATGTCCTGCCCCTGTTCACGAGAGGTAAATTTTTATGTACCTTTTATGTATGTATGAAAATGTGAAACGTTTCCAAAATTGCAAACGTTCAACTTCATATTTGATACATTGCGACCTTTCACATCTCCAACGAACACGGTAGTATACTGGAGAGGGAACTCATTTCTATGCTTTGGCATATATTTTGTTCGTTGCTTCAATGCGTAGCTAAGTGGAATTTCGTAACACTTGGTTAGAATATGATGCAACATAGATTAATATGTTAATGCATATTAGTAAATATTTGGGTGATTTTTCCTGTTGGTGCATATTGGTGTAATTATAGGCGCATATTTTGCATATTTCATTGCAATAGATACTTATTTATAAAACGTTTCATCTTTTCGTAGAATCCATTTATTTGTGAACGTTCATTGATTCGAAAGAGCTTCTCACAGTTTGCGTTTTTGTGTTTTCTATATTTATTTATTTATTTTACGTCAAAACAGTTAAAACTGTGTGTGACGTGCTATGGGGAGAAGTGAATTCTGTGCACGTTTTCAAAATTCTGTGATCCTTAGCCTAAGCCATATACTACTTGAATTTTGAGTACAGAAAGAAAATGAACGTTTTTAGCGAATATTGTTAAAAAAATATTCGCTCTGATGTAAAAGAAATGTTTTCAAGGGTAAATCAGCTATAAATTTGGGCTCTTTTCCCTCATCATGTCCTCAGTAAAGGAACAGTACTTCCTGCCGCGACAATATGTAGAACGATAATTTGAATAACTATATTTCTCACTCATTCTTCACTTTCTAAAAGTCTGAGAGCTATAAGATGTATTCCCCAGAATATTATGCCATATCTCATTCGCGAAATATACACAACGAACAATACGAAGGCTGACTGAATTTGAAAGAATTCTGAACGCTGAAGAAACGCTGAAAAACGCTTTCAGAATTCTGAAAGAATTCTGAAAGAATAATGAGCTCAATTTTGTGTTCAATTCATTTAAATGGGCGTTCCATTTGAGGTTTGACACAATTGACCGATCTAATAATTTTGTTGCCTTAACATCAGTCCATGGTACACCGTTCATTTTCAATGGAGTACAGAATTGATTATTTGAAATGGAAAACTGCATTAAAACAGTTTTCTTTCATTTACTATTAATTTGTTATTACGGAACTAATTTGAAAATCTGATATTGTACTATTTACGGTTTCTTTTTGCAAAGAATGTTTTATCATCCGCAAAGAGAACTGTTCTTCCGTTTCGAATCTTCGAGGGCATATCGTTTAGGTATACTAGGAAGAGAAAAGGGCCTAAAATCGATCCCAGAGGGACTCCACGTACAATTGGCAAAGAGTCGGAAAGTTGTGTACAAAATGTTCCATCATTCCAGTAACTCTCTGGGATCGTTGTTTAAGGTACGAACAAAACCAAACCAAAGGCAATACCGCGGATTCCATATGCAGATAATTTTGAAAGTAAAGGTCATGATCAATGACGTCAAAAGCTTTGGAAAGATCTAAAACTAATACAATAGGTATTTCGTTTTGATCCAATGATGAGGAGATATCTTTAAGAAAAGAAATTATTGCTGTTTCCCATAGATGATAAAATACTATAGATTATAAAATACTTGTGTAAATATAGAATATTTCTTGAGCACACATTTTTTAAACCAATCAGAAAAAATTCAACAAGACATACAATGTACTTCATTAAGGTGAATATTTACTTCAATTATTTCTCTGGCGCTGAAGGATAGAATACGTTATGTTTGCACAAAAAGATATGTTTCCATTTCAAGCATGCTTCTCCTCAATTTTATCAAGAAAGGTTTAGAGATGAAATGAAATATTGTTAATTATAATTGCATATTAAAGGTCATATTTCAAAATTTTCAGACTACTGTATATTTTTAAAAGAATATTTCAAGATTTTTTAGGGCATAAAAATCCTTTCCCTTATAATGAATAATAACTTTGCTGGACCTCTGCGCTCTTGATAAAATTTCAGCCCGAACAAATATTTTGCTAGTTGAAAACACTCAAAGAGGCATCTGTTCAATAATTCCAGTGATTCGTACTTACTTATTTTTATTTATTTTACGTCAAAAAAACAGTTAAAAACTGCGTATGACGTGCTATGGGGAAAAGTGAATTGTGTGCACATTTTCAAAATTCTGTGATCCCTACACTAAGTCATATACTACTTAAATTTTGAAAAAAAAAGAAGAAAAAAAACCTCCCATGTAATAAAATCTATTTTCAAGGATAAATAAGCAATAAATTTTGGCTCTTATCCATGTTGTCCTTCGGAATAATACTTCCTGTCGCGACAACATGGAAACGAAAATTCGAATAATTGTATTTCCCACTGAATTCTAGAAGACGTACACAGAAAATGAAGTTACATTTATGACCAGAAGCAAAACAAGGGGCCATCTCAGCATTTGCTCAATGGATCAGGGAAACTGGCCGAAAAACCTGATCGAGATGGGGGTCATTGACCCGGAGGCTGCAATACAATACTTGTTACATGTTGTATATACACATTTATACAGTTCAAATGGTAAATAATGCATTATGTATCATTGTTAAAATTAATGTTACTTTTCTTGTGATGCTCAGTATAGTCTCTAATTGCATAGAAACAGTTATGCAGCAGAAACGATTTCTCTTGGGATTTAAACTTTTCTATCGAATTTAATCGTTTAATGTCATCTGGCAAAATGTTGTAAAATAATGTATGTGTATTGTATGTGAATTTTTTGTATTGAGCTGTTGATACTGTCACCTGATGAATATGATTTCTACGTCGAGTGTTATAGTAATAGACATGGGCATTTTCTGAAAATATATTCCCGCCCTTAAGCAAGTCATTTTTGACTAAAACCACTGATTCGTAAATAAACAGACACGGTAATGGTAAAATTCCTAGATTAATGAAGAGAGGCTTACATGAATCACGTGGGTGGGATTTGGTTATTATTCAACATATACACAACGAACAGTATGAAGGCTGACTGAATTTGCAAGAATTCTGAACGTGTAGCATAATGAACTTAATTTTGTGTTCAATTCATTTAAATTGACGTCCCATTTAAGGTTTGACTAAATTGAGAGACCTAAAAATTTTGTTGCCTTAACATCAGTCAATGGTACATCGTTCATTTTCAATGGAGCACAGAATTGTTTATTTGAAATGGAAAACTGCATTAAAACCGTTTTCTTTTCGTTTACTATTAATTTGTTATTTCGGAACCAATTTGAAACATCTAAATTTGTACTATTTACGATTTCTTTATTGCAAAGATGTTCGTATCATCTGCAAAGAGAACCGTTCTTCCGTTTCGAATCGTCGAGGGCATATCGTTTACGTAAAGTAGGAACAGAATAGGGTCTAAAATCGATCCTAGAGGAACTCCACGTGCAATGGGCAAAGAGTCAGAAAGGTGCGTACGTAGTGTTTCTATCATTCCAGTAAGATATTTCCACTCTGAGATCGTTGTTTGAGGTACGAGCAATACCACGAATTCCATATGAAGGTAATTTTGAAATCAAAATGTCATGATCAATGACGTCAAAAGCTTTTGAGAGATCTAAAAATAATCCAGTAGGTGCCTCGTTTTGATCCAATGATGAGGCGACATCTTTAAGAAAAGAAAAGAAAAGAAAAGAAAAAGAAAAAGAAAAGAAGTGAAGTAAGTGAAGCAAGCCGTCGCTAGTCGTGATAGAATATGTAATCGGTTTCAAAAGCGAGAAATTTTTGAAACGATTCGAAACTTATAATTATAATATTCCTTTCAAATAATACGACAAAGTATGTGCTGTTGGACGGCCACTCGTTTTATCGTGTTTTACTAATTGCTTTTGTAGTGCCATATCCAGCAGAATGCTTTCCGATGCTTCAATAATTCCTGAAAGCTCACTACTAGCAAATTTTCCGTAGGAATATTTTACAAGAATTTAGTAGTATAATGTTTTTACTGAAATTAATTAACTTCCGCATTGTTTACGATGCTTTAACATGCAGCCTCTTACATTCTCTGCGAAATGAATCAATGCATTTCGACAAATCGATTGTATAAAAGTGGAAATTGAGTATAAGAGGTTAATACTTATTCAAAGTACGTAATTTTATTTTGCAAGGAGATTTGGACGAATTATCGTAACGGTTCCGGTTTATAATGTTTCGTTCTTGCAAAATAACAAGCTTCATTTTAATACGTGCATCATAAATGTTGTCACTTCTGCTTGTCTGGGCCGATTTCTGATACAGGACGTCAAAGGCTTCGGATCCCAGCGAACAGCACTAGCATCCACATGGAGAAGGGCAGGGAATTCTCATCGCTCTCCATTACTGTAATTACTGCCTTCCCATCAAGTGCTTCGAGCGAGAGGAAACACTCGTCGGAGGTCCGCGGAGCACCGGTCGGGAAGTGGCTCCGCTAAAGAGCTTAAGAGAACAGGTGGGCGTCTCGGCGTTCCTGCTATCGCTTCAGTTCCTCTCCGCCCTCCAATAATGCCTCCGCTTTGGAGCATTCCGACGCGGCGTTTCCCGTGCGCGGTCCGAGCGCGAGCGCGAGCGTTGCGCACTCCAAGGGGCACTCGCCCTCCCCCGCACTCCCGGCTCTGGCCGAGGCGCCGGCGCCGGCGGGGCTGGAATGTCAAGTGGCGGGCGACAGGCGGCCGCTCTTATCGCGCGACCCAGCGGCCGCAGCGCGGAGACGGCAGCGCCGGCCTCTGTGTCGCCGGCCCCTGCGTCGCGTCGCCGTCGACGGATGCTGCCTGTGCGGCGGCGGAGGCAGTGACGGTAGAGGTAGTGATGGTGATGGCGATGGTCATGGTGTTAGAGCCGGTAGTTTTGTGGGGAGTGCTGCTGCTGCTGATGATGATGGCGGTGATGATGATGATGACGATGACGATGACGATGACGATGACGATGACGATGACGATGACGATGACGATGACGATGACGATGACGATGACGATGACGATGACGACGATGACGATGACGACGATGACGATGACGATGATGATGATGATGATGATGATGATGGTGGTGGTGGTGGTGGTGGCGGTGGCGGTGGCGGTGGCGGTGGCGGTGGCGGTGGCGGTGGCGGTGGTGGTTGTGGTGGTTGGTAGTGGTGGTGGTAGTGGTGGTGTGGTGGTGGTGTTGTGGTGGTGGTGGTGGTGGTGGTGGTGGTGGTCGTGGTGGTCGTGGTGGTGGTGGTGGTCGTGGTGGTGGTCGTGGTGGTGGTGGTCGTGGTGGTGGTGGTCGTGGTGGTGGTGATCGTGGTGGTGGTGGTCGTGGTGGTGGTGGTCGTGGTGGTGGTGGTGGTCGTGGTGGTGGTGGTCGTGGTGGTGGTGGTCGTGGTGGTGGTGGTCGTGGTGGTGGTGGTCGTGGTGGTGGTGGTGGTCGTGGTGGTGGTGGTCGTGGTGGTGGTGGTCGTGGTGGTGGTGGTGGTCGTGGTGGTGGTGGTGGTCGTGGTGGTGGTGGTGGTCGTGGTGGTGGTGGTCGTGGTCGTCGTGGTGGTTGTTGTTGGCGGCGGTGGTGGTAAAGGTGGTAGTGGTAGTAGTGGTGGTTGGTGGCGGTGGTAAAGGTGGTAGTGGTAGTAGTGGTGGTTGGTGGCGGTGGCGGTGGCGGTCGCGGCGGCGGCGGCGGCGGTGGCGGTGGCGGTGGTGAGGGCGGGGGCGGCTGAGACAGTGACGGGACCGGCAGTGACAAGGGCGAACACAGGACTTCGGAGCGGAGAGGTAGTAGCAGTGGGAGTGACACAGGCAGTGGCAGTGGGAGTGGCACAGGCAGTGGGAGTGGGGTGGCACAGGCAGTGGCAGTGCGGATGGCGCAGGCATTGGCAGTGGCAGCGGCACAGGCACAGGCAGTGGTAATGAGAGAGGCAGCGGGAGTGGCAGTATCAGTGGAGTGGGAGTGGGAGTGGCAGTGGCAGTGTGAGTGGCAGAGGAAGCGGCCGCAGTGGCGACTGTTACATTGTCTTGGCGCGGCGTTGCGGTTGCCAGCCGTGCATGGGAGTGTGCGTCTGCATCAGCATGGGAGACGTAAGAGGCGACACAGATGGGCGCGGAGGGGCCTGCGAGGCCGGCGTGGGCAGCGGCGGCTGCAAGAGGCAGTCTACTCCCGGAATTATAATGGACGGACCTAATGAGCCTGGGTCCCTGGACGCTGCTTCAAGGGGCGTAGAGAGTACGAAACGTCACAATTTACATTTGCAGCTGTATAAAGAGATAATTCTGGAAGTGTGTGTGAAATGGCCTAGCGCTGAAACATAACAACATAGAACAGGCGGAGTATAGAAAAAAAAAATACTTGAAAGTGCACATAAATCGAATCAGGGAGATATTTAAAAGAATACAGATGAGTGTTTTTAACAAATCTTAATTTTCCTCTTGAATTAGAGAAGTTTACACTTTTGTTCCTTGTTTGTGCCATGTTTACTGTGATTTTATACTGTCAGTATAAGGTCATAATTGAAAGAAAGGTTACTTTTTCAACCACGATAAAATAATAGAAAATTACATAAAGTAAGACGACAGGACACCAACAACAAAAAAGGAATACTCATGGATTGAAATGATGTGTAAACAAAAGGGAAGAACGATATTGGAGCCAGAAAACGATGACTTTGTTATCAAATTGGTATATAGAGTAACTTGCATTACAATCAGCAAGAACAAAAAAACGTCGAGGGCCCAGAGCGTGGAAACGAAGCTGTAGAGCAAAGCCGATGAAGCCATTGCATGCATTGTTGGCTGAGGAGGGCAGAGCTGTATTGATGGAGAAGAACAGATCGGATGCACCCGGAATGTGAACGGACCCTACGTACTCGTATTTGCGGTACTGCAAACTCGCAAGATGCTGTTTTACTCTGAATGCATCAAAAAACAAACATCAATTCCCCAAGACCTAATACTCTTATTCAGTTATACTCGTATAAGTTTGGTTTGGATTTTTCGTGTTTCCGGGCGCGTCAACTGCTTTGGTCATTAGTCCCGTTAGTGTAGTGCATGTTTTTTCTCGGGAGATGGTGATCTTTCCCCGCTGGATGGCGAGATCCGGCGCCGACCTACCGTCGGCTAGTGGGGTTTCCCCTAACCAGGACTCTCCCACCAGCAGGGCACCGCCCCGGCCGGGACAAGCTCTAAGCTCCCGACCGGTCTCCCGGAATATATGGTAGTGTAATGCATGTTAGTGTAAGTGTGTGTGCAAGGGGGAGACGATAGGAAAGGAAGAGGAAGGGCAGATCGCGCGCGGTCCGTGGCCCGTTTGGTAGGGTACTGCTCCGGCATTCGCCTGGTGTTGATTGGAGAAACCACGGAAAAACTACCGATCAGAGCAGCCGGCCGCTAGAATTCTCCTCCAGGCAGCGACTGAATTCGACCTAACTGAAAAGCTAGTGTCGAAAGTCCTGCCGCCGTCAGGACTCGAACCTAGGACCTCTCGGTCAGAGGCGCTGCAGTGACATCAGTTGATGCACTGAGCTACCGCTCCCGGTTCGTATTCAGTATAACGTCGCTACACAAAACTAATGGATCTGCCTTGAGAAATCGAATCTATGAATCGGTGGAACTTGCCGACATGACTTTTGCACCTTTTAGATGGTGTGACGTAGAACTAGCGTTTTCTGCATTGAGGCGGATTTCAAAAGAATGAAGAACATGGTTCCCAATAAGTTCCCAATAATCCAAGTAAATCATTGCTTAGTTTCGTATATTAAAAACGTTTTTGGTAAAGTCTTCCCTTCGAAGCCATGTCTGCATCTCAGTCTTAGCACCTGTTTCTCCACGCTGAGATTCCTGAGTAACATGTTCCAGAAGTAGTAATCGCTCGGTTTTCATTACAACCTTTGAATTTTCGAAAATTGTGTTCAAAATGTTTTCGACATTCTTCTACAAGTACATTATTGAAAACACTTTTATCACTGAAATCGGAATTTTATCTTTGAATAACATCATTGTTTTTCGCGTAATTTTTTTAATGAAATCGAAACAACATAAAATACCTAAACAGGAATTTTTCAAAAACGGGTCAAAATTATTCCTTTAATTTTTTACTGGAATAGAGTTAAGTTGCCGACCCCAATGGCCGAGGTAACTAAGAGCGTGTACCGACTCAGCGCGTCGGTCCGAAAAGCCGCTGGTTCGTGTCCCGCCTTAAGCATGGTTGTTTGTCCCTTGTCTCTCTTGTACGAGTTGCCGCAAAGGGTCTCGTGTTCTGCTGACCCCAGATCAGAGAAAGCCGCAAAATGTGTTGATGTCTAATGTATGGTCAAATATGCATCCCAGCGGGACGCAAAAGGGTAACCGGCTGTCGTCTAGAAAAAGCCCTAGGAAAAAAATAAAGTTAAGTTCAGGATCGTTGACTGTATGAAAAATGCAGGACGGTGTAGTGTTCATTGGTCGCACAACCTATGAGCGCTGTTCCGAATTCCATTATTTATTTTTTAATTTCTTTTAAAAAATTTCTGTTGGAAACAATGCTGCGGCTTCAGTAAGTATTATAATATTACCTAACCGTTACAAATAATGCGAGAAAGTATGCGCGATTGTAGCATTAAAAGTTTCAATAAAATTATTTTAATCTCTCGATGAAAACAAATCTAAAAAACTAAAACATAGTTTGAAAAACTCTGTAGAGGCACCGAAAATATAGTGGAAGAATGCTATGACCGTATAATTAACAAATGAACGAAATAAAGAGGGAGAAATCCGTTACAAGACTTAAGTTCCTTTAAAATATTAATCTTTTAATTCAAACAAGGTGTTCCAAACATATTATCTACAATTAAATTGTGAAAGATAATTTCATTTATTTTTGAAATCCATTATAATTTGAAAAACATGTTCAATTTTTGGACTTCATGAACGAGAGAGAAGTAGCGGCCAGCCCTTCGGGGCAAAGACCGTGCGTGCGACAGGAGAGAGCCAAGGCGGCGGGTTCGGAACGGGGGGGGGGAGGGACTTGCGGCGGCGGCGGCGGCGGCGGCGGCAGGCACGAAGAGCGCCCACCGACCGACAGAGCATGCGAGACGGCGCCGCGCTCATCGATCTGTCCCGGGCGCCCCCCGCCCTCCGGCCGTCCCTTCCCCACTCGCCACGCGGCGCTCCCCTTCGCCGCCGCGCCGCCCCGCTGCGCTCGCCGGCAGCCCCCGCCACAGGCCGACGCGGCAGCGGCGGCGGCGGCGGCGGCGGCGGCAGCAGCGGCGGGGGTGATGGTGGTTCCCAGGCTGCGCGGGCAGACGGCGGCTGCCCCCCCCCCCCCGTGTGGACGGCCGCGAGGGCGAGTCCGAGGCTGTCTCTGCTCGGGGGCAACGCGCGCTCCCTTAGGCCGACCGACCGACGGCTCCGATCGGCGCGGCGCAAGGGCTGCTCCCGAAAATATGTAAACAGGGGCCAATTATTGTAATTGAACAAATTTTTTTTTAAATTACCACCGATGTTCTAATGTTTCGATACCGTAAATAATATGCAAGAGTAATGCTGAGTAATATCGGTTCAGAAACGGTTTCTTAATCGACATAATGTGCCGTTCTTAACAAAACAATGCAAAATATGTGTTAATAAAAGATAAAATCGTGAATGAACTTTTAAAAAGGCGTTTTTCAAAAAATCAGATAATACAAATTCTAATTGTTATTAAATTAAACTCTCAGTCAACTCCAGGAAACCGTTATGCGTAAGTGAAACCTATCCTAACATTAAACATTGCGAAAACGCAATATTCTGTTTATGTAAAATCATGCCAGCTACTTTTAGGTACATCATCCTCCTAAAGGAAACTGGAGATGCTACATAATGGCACAGACTTTCTTCTAGCAATATTTCTTATTTCCTTGGTGTGGACTGGCTTGAAGGTCCTGCTCCATTCCGAGGCCAGCTGCCATCTATCGATGCCCAAAGTACATTTTCTTGACATTTTCTCAACTTTTCGGTTTCTTGATGGCAGAGACGAAATATGACTTCAAGAAGATTAAAGAAAAGTAAAACCTCGTTCAAAATAGAAATTTTCATTGAAAATTTTGTAGCCGTTTTTAAGAAAATTGCGATTAAGCATTACTGTAAATGAGAAATTTGAAGCACTTTTTCACAAGAATCTATTGAGTTTTCGAAAAACTTCATTTGAAGTCTTTTTAAGCACTTCCACTCACAAAATGAAATAACGTATACAAATCGATGGAAATGTGCGTATTAACGGCGTGACATATTTAAAACGAATTACATTTGTGTAAGTTTTGAAAAAACAAAAGAATACACCAAAATGAACTTTACGTCATATCAAATAGTGTAATTAGCATTATCCATAGGAAAAATATGAAGAAAAAATTTGGAGCCATTTTTGAGCGTTTAAGCGTTGGAGCGTTTGAGCGTTTCTGAAAATTCGAAATGTTGAGCTCATTTTTACATAAAACTGTTGAGTTTTCGAGAAACTTTATTTAAAATTATTTAAAGCACATGTACTCATAAATCTAATAATGTTAATAAATCGCCTGTAATGTAAATATTACGGACGTGAGACGAGTAACAAAAATTACATTTTCGTAATTTTTGAAAAAAACAAAACAAAACAATACGGCGTTTGTGTCATCGGATAGGCTGCACTTGGTGCTACACCTACCAAAAACTTAAAGAAAAAATTTGGAGCCGTTTTTGAGAAATTCTTGTTTATGTAATTTTTTTAAAAAATGCAAATATTTCACACCCTATTGCACGAAAACTACTAAATTTTTTAAAAAGTCTACATAGCCTTAATGAAAGAACTATTTACGGGCAATAAATTTCATTTGATGGAAAAAAATTGTCTTCAGTTTTATAGTTGTAGAAAGACCCCCAAAAAAATTCAAACTTTTGCAATTTTCGAAAATTGAGAGTTAACCGTGAAAATCGGACCTACGCCACCTTTATAACTGTATTTTACTCTATTCTTACAAGAAATTTAAAGAAAAAAATTGGAACCGCGGAGAAAATTTTGAAAATGTTCGGGGGGCTTCATGTAAAGTACCCCCAAATTTTAAAGAAGGTTTAAATACTCGTATAGTTTAGTTTTTAAATATAGTTTAGTTTTAAATATATCTTTATTAACGTAATATGAATTCAAAAATGTAATAGTTGATGTAACCAAGCACGTTAATGATCACGACGATACAAAGCGACCTTAAATAAATACATAAATAAATAGATCTTTAGGAAAATAAAAACTCCTGAGAAAATCAACTCGACATACCCGACAAAACACAATGTATATCTCGTTCCAATAAAATGTTTTATGACTGTGCTGCATAACCAAATCAAAAATGCGTTTCCTGTTTCACAAATCAATGAAAATAAACTAGTATGTCAGCAGTTAATATCAACTTTCTATTTGGAAAACAATCGCGAGTATAATTTATGCAAAATTACGTAAGATGTTGAGCTTCACGTTGAAATGGTAAATGCTCCCTAAACAGATTTTTGTAAATAAGAGGAAATGTATGTATATAGCTTCGTGTTCAATGCACCATGCTTAAAACTTAACCACGCAATGTATCCAAGAATTCTTTTTCACTGAATTCACTGGCCTACAATAAAACAGATGATTATTTTACAGGTGTCTCAGGATAAGTTACTAACTTCTAGGGCATGTAAAAGGTTCGAAGATGATCCGTTTTTGTCAATGAACATGCGGAGGGAAATTCTAAACAAAGATTTTCATATTCTTTTATGTTCAACGAAACAAACTAATTGTTTTTAAATCGCCACTTACAGTTTTCCTAATAACCTGGCATCAATAGAAAATACGATCTACTTTTGATTGATAGCAGACCGGAACTAGGGTACAGACTGACAGGACAGGAAACGGTCGGCATTTGAGGTGAAGAAAGATAGCTCGCGTTCGGCGGATGTAGGGCCCTGTATCACTGAAGAAGGGCGGGGATCGGGAACTGCGAATTTTTGCACCCTCGAACGTTGAAGCAATGGAAAACCCTATCAACCTTCTGCGCATGCGCAGTTCAAGTTTCGAATCACTTGTGCATTTGCGCAAGCGCAGATGATTGAGATTGCAGTCGATTGCTGCACGCTAAGGCGAGTAAAAACTCCAAGTGTCGATTGAAGAGCCAGGTCAACCGGGGCCAGCAAAATCGGATTAATTGCGAAGATTGAGATACGTCGCGAGAGCGGGGTCCATGGTGGAGATTAAGCGGGAGACAAGGGAGTTGGGAGATGCATTGGGGAACGAGGAAGGGGTTGGGAACAACGGCTGAGGAAACGAAGAGAAGTACTGGCAATCCTAACGCGTTTCAGCACTAGGAGAGGCGGCTTAATGTCCGAAACGAGAGCAAAACATCCTACGATACAACGTTGCTTAGACAGCCGAAAGCGTTCCAGAGGCATCGGAAGATAGCAGAGAGGAGTGACTAGGAAAGGAACTGAGAGGTGAGATTTTGCTGGGATTCGACGTCAGGAGTCTGCGCGGGGCTTCGGGGTCGCGCATAAGGAGGGGACCTGTGTCAG
This sequence comes from Teleogryllus occipitalis, assembly GCA_011170035.1. NCBI lineage: Eukaryota > Metazoa > Arthropoda > Insecta > Orthoptera > Gryllidae > Teleogryllus > Teleogryllus occipitalis. The sequence continues at coordinate 209,424 of BLKR01001485.1, forward strand.
ACAGTGCTACTGGCTGGCGTGGGGTCGTGTTCAAAGGTCGCAACAGTGATCTAAGTCGCAGGGGCGGGGCGGGGGCGGGGGCGGGGGCCAGGGCAGGGGCGGGAGCAGAGGCGGGGCCAGAGGGGGGCCAGAGGCGGGGCCAGAGGCGGGGGGGCAGGGGCAGGCGGGGGCAGAGGCGGGGGCAGAGGCGGGGGCAAGGTGGGGCAGAGGCGGGGGGCAGAGGCGGAGGCGGCGGGGGCAAAGGCGGGGGCAAAGGCAGGGGGCAGAGGCGGGGCCAGAGGTGGGCCAGAGTAGGGCCGAGAGGCGGGGCCCAGAGGCGGGGCCAGAGGCCAGAGGCGGGGCACAGGCGGGGGCACAGGCGGGGGCAAGGCGGGGCGGGGGGCAGAGGCGGGGCAGAGGCAGAGGGCGGGGGCAGATAGCAGAGGGCAGAGGAGAGGTCAGAGGCGGGGACAAAGGCGGGGTAGAGGCGGCGGCAGAGGCGGGGGCAGAGGCGGGGGCAGAGGCGGGGGCAGAGGCGGGGGCAGAGGCGGGGGCAGAGGCGGGGGCAGAGGCGGGGGCAGAGGCGGGGGCAGAGGCGGGGGCAGAGGCGGGGGCAGAGGCGGGGGCAGAGGCGGGGGCAGAGGCGGGGGCAGAGGCGGGGGCAGAGGCGGGGGCAGAGGCGGAGGCAGGGGCGGGGACAGGAGAGGGGGCAGGGGCGGGGGCAGGGGCCGGGGGCGGAGGTAGGAACAGAGGCAGAGGCAGGGGCGGGGGTGGGAGTGGGATGGTGCGGGAGTGGGATGGGGTGGGGCGGAGGCAGATGCACGGGCGGAGGCAGTGGCGGGGCGGGGTCAGAGGCAGGGGCTGTCGCTGGCGTGGTCGGCTCCGGGTGGGTTGTCGGAGTCGTCGGGAACGGGGAACGCGACGAAAGGCTTGGCGTGGGTTCGACGCAGGTTGGCCGGGAGCCTGCTGGCAGGCAGACAAAGGCTCCGCCAGCCGCGCTGCCGCCGCCGCCGCCGCCGCCGCCGCACACGCCGACCAGCGCTTCTTCATTCTTAATTCTCAGACGTCCCTCGACAGTAGCGTGATAACACGTCACCAAGCGACTTTATAACACTGTTTTAACATCTAATAAGTCTTTGATCAAATGCGTGTCTAGGAAGTTATTACCAAGGCAACGGCCACGAGCTACATTCATACACTGGTCACTGACCATGTATTATAGATTCCGTTGTGCCATGATCAGTTCAGTTTTTCAACGTTAATACTTCAGTAAGTGCGCACTGCAAACAAATCCACTTTCAGAACGGCAAAGGAATTTGTGTACAATATATCATGCAATGAAATGACAGTGAGGGAGCACCTGAATTGTGCCTCCTAATACTTTTTAAAAGTCGGTCGAAATCAGAATCGACTGTTAGATTTTCCATTCTTATTATTAGACTGTTTCCATGCCTAGCCCGTTTCTTCAATATTTCAAAACCTGACTGCACTGACATTCATTTCATGGACCTTAATAAGCATAGGACGATGACAACAGATGAAAGGACGGTAGGGAAACTGAGAAGAAATATTCTCATTCATGAGACAGCGTAACAAGGCTTTCGACGCAAGCCGCGCGATCAAAATGCAGGAGCAAGTGCACGGCATACTCAATTGTCAGGCTTCGTGCACCAACCGCGCTAGCCCATGAATATTCATTCGCAGCTAACGCCGGCGCCGAGGCAAACTCCGCGCATCGTCATCACAGCCGCCATCGTCGTTCTCGTCATCATTGCCGTCGTCCTCGTCAACATTGCCGTCACCCTAGTCACAATTGTCTTTACCATCGTTGCCGTCATCGTCGTCGGAGAACGGAGAATTGACGGTGCCGGATTCGAATTCTTTTAACAAAAGGTATAGAGTTGTGCAGAAAGAAATACACACATCTAAAAGCCCCATTCCCACATGCACATTCGTGGAAACTGCATTGCAATAAATTCGACCGGTCAAAAATTACAGGAGGTGCTAAAATCACGTGACTCACTCTGTATAATATTTTGTTTTTTATTTTATTTATTATTGAGGTTCATAGACCGCTTCCGTAGTTATAGTAATATTAATATGTTCCCATAACTTGCACTTTCAGAACCTTAAACCAGTCCTTCACAACTGGCCATATCATTTGTCACAGAAATTGAACACCGGCGTATACGACGTACCCATTTCATATATTTTGGTTGGCTGAGGAGGGAAGGGCGCAAATCAGTGTCTTATACGCCAACAAAGGCGATTTCTCCCGCTTGCAAAAAAAATGTGCTCGTTAAACATCAGAGAACACGAAACGAAAAAGACAACGTCGTTTTTGAAACGGGAATTTTGTGTATGCAATGCTATTAGCATTACAAGAGCAGCAGATTTATTCATCAAAAGCTACACTGCGTCAGAAGGAGATCAGTATCGACAACAGAAATAAACCCGATGGAGAAATATATCCCCGCAAAAAGCACAGAAATTGTGACGCATGAAGCAAAGTTCAAAAGCTAGGAGATCGCCCAGCGATAAGGGGCCAGCCCATGGGCCGTGATCGATAGAGCGGGAGGTGGTCTACCCCCACGCCATCCGTGCATTAAGCAATCGTGCCCTCCACCGCATTCCCTTCGCAGCACATTGGGGCCGAATGACGAAAAACTGATCAAAAACCCTACTGATCCCGCATTGAATTAAAGTTTTCGAGGCCGCTGATTACAAACTTGACACTGAAATTACGAACATCACGATGAATCAAAAACAACGGCCGAAAAAGTCTCACATCAGGATGGAATTATCTATTCAAGGCTAAATTTTAAATTATCGTAGTGATTCATTTACAAGATGAATGTTGTGTACAATGGGCTTCGTTGATTTTTCTAAAACCACCCGTCTTGAATAATGTAGGTGTTAAAAAAGATATTGATAGAATCTAAACTGCACCTAAACCCTCTTTAATTTGAAAAGTAGTCAATTAAGGTAACTTTTAAGTTTCATTTGGTGTTTTATATAAATTGCAAGCTAGTTCTAAAGGAAGTCTCATTATATTCAATGTGAAACAGCAAAATGTATGAGTACCTTACTTAAATATGGAATGTGGTCATTACTTTCCCCATTCAATTCACAGGATTAAACTATTTATATTTTAAAATATTTTTATAACTATACTTTACAATGAAACATATATGGTGAATTTATTTTAATATCCTTAACTTAAACGTTGACAATTTTAACAATGGCGGGTCAGCAGAGGCGCTGGAAATTATGTAATGCAACATAATCCAAAACGGATATTTTTTCATCTCATTTTACTGAAACAAATTGAATAAATTCTGTACAATACAATTACATCGTGTATTTTTGTAGCGCATCACTTAAATATTTTCTGGAGCCGCCCTTGTAACTAAGGCACATTTTCACAGTTGATGCACCAGCCATTCTTCAGCCAAAACTCGTGGTGGTCCTCCTCCCCCCAAATGAAGTTTTATTTGGGAGGATTCGGCCACGTTTTCGCGATTTAGTCCCAGCGTGTGGCGCCCCCGACCGACATCCGCGCCGGGTGGCAAGAAAAATAGCGAGCAGCGTTTTCGGGCCGGTCTCTGCGCAACACGGCCACGCTTTTCGTGTTACCTGGACGTGGCACGAACTGCCCTCAAAGACCGCAAGTCCGCCGTCGAGGGACGGGGTAGATGGACGGCCAGACCACGTTTCCACGGGTCCGGGCTGTCACGGCAGCGTTTGCCAACCTTTTTCAAACTGCGTCGGGCTAAGGGTGTATATTAACTCATTCGTGCGCGAATTGATTGGCCGGCTTAGTGGCTCAGGGCATCAACGCTATCACTGCAGTGCGTCTGACTGGAAGGTCCTACGGGTCGAGTCCCGACGGCGGGAGGATTTTCGACACTAGCTACACAACTAGGTCGAATTCAGCCGCTGTCTACAAGAGAATTCTAGCGCCCGCCTGCTCTGATCGATACTTTCCGTGTTTCCTCCGATCAACACCAGGTGAAGGCCGGGGCTGTATCTTAACAAACGGGCAACAGACCGGGTGCGATCTTTCCTTCCACTTCCTTGTCCTGTCCTCACCCGTTACTTACACACACACACACACACACACACACACACACACTCGCATGCACTACACTACCACACGTGTAGGGAGACCGGTTGGGAGATTAGAGCTTATCCCGGCGGAGGCAGTACCATGCAGGACGTGATACCTAGTTAAGGAAAATCCCCGCATCTCGACGTAGGACTATGCCGGATCTCGCCATCCAGCGGGGGAAATTACCACCACCACATTCTTTGGAAAAGGAATGGGAATCTTCATAGGAGTTTTGTTTTCCTCTTTCTCGCGGCAGAACCACCGATTAGTTAAGAGGACACTAGCGGTGAAGCTCCTTGTCTTCTCCATTCCCTTCACTTCTTTCTTTCCTATTGCTTGTTCCCCTTTTCTCTTTCAGTTTTAAATGAAATATTTATTATATCAAGTATGCTCCTTCGTCAATATTTCTTCGGGTTTACAAATGCTTGAAAATATAGGAGCGGCGCCTGGAGAGGAGCGGCGCCTGGAGAGGAGCGGCGCCTGGAGAGGAGCGGCGCCTGGAGAGGAGCGGCGCCTGGAGAGGAGCGGCGCCTGGAGAGGAGCGGCGCCTGGAGAGGAGCGGCGCCTGGAGAGGAGCGGCGCGTGGAGAGGAGCGGCGCGTGGAGAGGAGCGGCGCGTGGAGAGGAGCGGCGCGTGGAGAGGAGCGGCGCGTGGAGAGGAGCGGCGCGGAGAGGAGCGGCGCGTGGAGAGAGCGGCGCGTGGAGAGGAGCGGCGCGTGGAGAGGAGCGGCGTGGAGAGGAGCGGCGCGTGAGAGGAGCAGCGGCGCGTGGAGAGGAGCGGCGCGTGGAGAGGAGCGGAGAGGAGCGGCGCCTGGAGAGGAGCGGCGCCTGGAGAGGAGCGGCGCCTGGAGAGGCAGCGGCGCGTGGAGAGGAGCGGCGCGTGGAGAGGGGAGCGCGCGTGGAGAGGAGCGCGTGGAGAGGAGCGGCGCGTGGAGAGGAGCGGCGCGTGGAGAGGAGCGGTGGCGCGTGGAGCGGCGCGTGGAGAGGCGGCGCCTGGAGAGGAGCGGCGCTGGAGAGGAGCGGCGCCTGGAAGCGAGCGGCGCGTGGAGGAGCGGCGCGTGAGAGGAGCGGCGCGTGGAAGGAGCGGGCGCGTGGAGAGGAGCGGCGCGTGGAGAGGAGCGGCGCGTGGAGAGGAGCGGCGCGTGGAGAGGAGCGGCGCGTGGGAGAGGAGCGGCGCGTGGAAAGAGTGCGGCGCGTGGAGAGGAGCGGCGCGTGGAGAGGAGCGGCGCGTGGAGAGGAGCGGCGCCTGGAGAGGAGCGGCGCCTGGAGAGGAGCGGCGCCGGAGAGGAGCGGCGCCTGGAGAGGAGCGGCGCCGGAAGAGTGACGCGTGGAATGGTTTGGAGTGGTGTGAGTGGCGAAGAGTGAAGTGTTACAAGAGGTGCACGTGCCGTGCAGAATGTGTAAAATGAACTTTCGAGCAAGCGAGCCTTCCTGGGCTTGTTCTTCTGTCGTCCGCAGGTGCCTGCGCCGCTTGCAGGCTCGCGTGCGTCGCCGTGCGGCTGTGCGCTCACATGCGGCGCAGTGCGGCGCGGGGCCGAGCGTGAATCGCCCGGTCGTTTCCGAGAAAGTCGCGAGCGCGCGCTCCTTCGAGGACACATTTGACCAGCCAACACTCCACTGGCGCGGTCACGAAAAAAACTGCTCGCGTTCTAGAGGGGACGGCGTGGAGGAGGAAGAGGATGAGAATGAGTGGGGAGAGGAGGAAAGACGAAACGGAGGAGGCACACGAAGAAGGCGGTGCGCACGGCGCGCGCTGTACTGGGGAGGGAAAGGAACTGCAGTAGGGACCGGGGGGACAGGAAACACGACGGCATCGGCGACGATAGCAGAAGCTGCAACAGCAACATTAAGAGAAACTCTACTCCTGCTGAGGACGAGCAGGAGCAACGGTGATGAAGTTGGGGACATAACAGCTCAAGCAAGAGGGACAAGAAGTCCAGCAACGAACGGTGTGTGAAGAGGATACGGCGGGCGTCGGCGATACAAGATTGGAAAGGGGACGTGTCAACGAATGGTGAGATCGTGGGAAATTCAAAGGTACACGTAGTACTTTTGGTAGCAGACTACAGACAGAAGGGGTGGGATGGGGAGGCGAATGGTGCAGGCAGATTGAAGGCGGATAGGTATGAATTTCAGCGGACGAGGGACAAAGGAGTAGGGAGGCCTGTTGGAGGTACTATTAAGGATAATGATAGTGGAAGTGGTGGTGGTGGTGGTGGTGGTGGTGGTGATTTTGTGACGGGTGATATTGTGGTGGTAGTGGTGATCTTGTGGTGATCTTGTGTTGTGGCAGCGACGTGGCGTGGTAAGGAAGTGCTGTCGTGGAGAGGGAAAGTTGACGCGACGAAATTGGAGAGAACGAGACGTGTCAGCGAACGGTATGATAGGACGAGGGGCGCAATGTGAAATGTGTATAGTGGAATGTGGCAGGAGGCGAGAAACGGTGTGTAGAATGGAGTGAATTGGCGCGGGGACTGGAATGTAGCACACATGAGGTTGATGTTGTAATAGTGCTGTAGTGGAGAGGGGAAGTGTGCAATACGGGACTGGAGGGAAAGAAGCGCCATTGAGGCGGACGGTGGAGGATAATAGGAAGCGGTTGGGGGAGGGCGGCGAGGCTATGAGGTGGATGAGGGGGTAACGGGGGCGGATGGAAGTTGATGGGGGCGCATGGGGGGACGCATGAGCGGCGGGTACGTCGGGGCAAACGCGAGCCCCAACATCGACTTCCCTCGCCAATCACGTCGCTCGTTGCTCGTTGTTCCTTTGTCGCAACATTATCACGCGCAGCTCCGGGCGAGTTTTTCGTTGAGGCGTACAAGCCGTCGCGAAGGTTGAGATTCCTTTGTGGCCAATCGCGTAGCAAGCAATACATTACCAGCACACGAGTCGCAGAATTCCAACGTTAGGCCACCAAATTACCAACTCCAGTCGGACCCAGACTATTGCAGGGAGATTTCGGCCCAGATACCCACAAAATAATTTTGAAATATTTTTTTTAAAGCGCCGTGCGCGATACGGTTTTTCGTGCTCGTTTTTTTGCGAGCAGAACTGCTGCTTTTTCATTCTAATACTGTGGGAAAACTATTAAGCGTGTGCGAAACATCGCGAAGCGTATGCAAAATATTTTTCGGACATGGCGTGTTAAAAAATAGTCCAAGCAAAATGTGCGCGAGGTGATTCGAGATCTATACATTGTCATTATTTTAAATAAAGCGAGTAAAATTACAAAATATTGGCACGATGAGGCCACCCCTCCTCTGGGTCCGCCTATGTTATTATCGTGCATTTCGTAGCAATTACGCTACATACATCAATTTTATAAATGATTCTACTTCTATTACACAAGAAAAGTACAAAAGACACAATCATACACGGAATATAAATATTAAAACAACTTCAAAAAGATTCGGCACGAATAAACGGACGTTTACGTTTCTCTCGGACGCAATTAAAAAGCACACTTCACAGTTGCTAGTGCCGAAAAATACACAAGTACCTACCAGGCCGAACGGAGGAGTGTTAGAAAGCGCAAGACTCAGCAACTCCCACCATTCTCCGACGGCTTAAATGGCAACCGAGCGCATTGGCTTTTTCTGCGTTTATAAACAAGCGCATTTTTTACCCGCGCCCGCGCAGCACGGCGGGAGCTGCAGGCGGCGCATGCGGAGGTCGGACACTGCCCTCTGCTCCTAGTTCAAGCTGGCCTTTCCTCGGGGCGAACACCGCAGTGGACTGCACAATGCGATACTAAAATAGCGATTTCACAGTTTTCTCTGGGCCAGGTCGTGAGTAAACGCTACTTGTTTTGCGTTTCAAGGTCGTGTTATAGGTGTACATAGTTTTACAGAATGCCATGACGAAATTAAGAAAAGAATAATTTATTAACGATTCATGGCCCAATCTAAGTAGAGGATTTATTTAAGTACCCTAAATTAGCATAAAAGGCTATAACAAAGTGTATAAAAATGACAATGTATATTTATATTACATTGGGGGGAAAAGGTTACCCATAAAATATTGCACACAAAGACAATTGGGGTGATGCCTTTGGGAATTTCGGAACTATGATTAATTAGTTTGGAAATAAAAAAGATGTTGCGAAATTTCGGTAGTGTGTAAAACAGTCTGAAATTATTAATTGCGAAAATATGTCTACGAGAGTAAAAGCATATGATTAAAGGGGTAGTTGCCATTCATACGCCATAGTGTATTTGGCTTTTTGTTTCGCCTAATTTCAAATATCAATTTTATATTCATTTATTATTTTTACTCTTATTTTCTGATAACTAGTCTGATAACTATGTTAATGTTAATTAGCTGTTATTATTTACAAATATATTTTTAAATGTCATAACTCTTAAAATCTTTTTTATGATTTTTATTTTGAACGGAAACCGTGCTTTCAAAGCAGGCTATCAAAATTACAGAATTATACAGAAATAAATTCCACAAGGAACTTTGAAATTCACAATTTTTAAATTTAAAATTATTGCTTTGTTTTTGTATCGTCGCTGGGGAGAAGGAGAGGGAGAGTTCGAAGGGATTGTACCTAATTTTCACTTGCATCATTAATAAAAAGGACGTTTCGATCGTTCAAGAGGAATTTGAACTACACTGAATATAAATTATGAAGTTTACAATAATTTGATTTCAGTCCACTTTTCCGAAGTTTTAGGTGAGCTGTATTTAGCAGTGTATTTAAGAAGGCTGTTTTATGGAATTAAAGAAAACAATTTTTCAAATTAAAATTCGAGAACAATACTACACATTTTATATTATTAATATTCGTACATTAATTTTATCAATAGAGTGAATGTGAATAAACAATCACAGAAAACCAAAAATTAAAAACAGCTTATATATTCCAATCCAGTACACATGTTACAAAAGCTTTAAGGTCTTAATAACAAACCTCTTAATTTTTCTGGTAAAAAAATTAAAACCTGGTGGCAATGAAAACACATGTTAAAAATGTATTCAACTCGTTTATTGTTAATAAGACAAGGCTCATTTTGAAGCAAAGCTGTAAACAAAATGCAAACTATAGTCCTGTAGGTATATTTTAAGGAGTGCGTGGTGCCTCCTCGGAGCCCGCGCCCGCCAGACGGAGTGGCGCACTCGCCGCACTTGCACTCGCTCCCGTGCCCGCGTCCGCGTCCGCGTCGCCCGCCGCTCCACTCCGGAAGCCGTTGATTACTTGTAACAAGAACGGTCGGCGCTCGGAGGCGGCAATGGCGGCGGCGCCTCGGCGCATGGCGCGGCTGGCGCGGTGGCCGGGCACCACTCGCTGGAGGCTGTTGGAGTGGTAGCCGTACCTGGTGACGGTGACAGTGATAGTGATAGTGATAGTGATAGTGATAGTGATAGTGATAGTGACTGTGACTGTGACTGTGACTGCGACGATCACTAGCCGTGACTGACAGACACTACGACGCCAATGACTGACAATTTAAACTTACAGAGTCGACTCCTGTTACAGTGAACCCTCGGTTACAGTGAACTTAAGTCACTGTTCCCGTTCCACTTGCATTACAAATAAGCATACGAAGATTCGGTTATACTGAACGTAAGAAATACGTCCTGGAAATTAATTCCCTGCGGGAAAAGAATATATCTCAGGGCCACAAATTCCAACACTATGCAGCTTGAAAAAAATATTGTCGGCCAAAAGTCATAATCGAAAAAGGCTTCCCTGCGGTGAAGGTAGCGGTTCCGGAATGAGGACCTTACTGATGACCTTAGGCCACTCCGTTTCACTGCGGAAACAAAGGCCGTGCCCTGCGTGGGCTATTGGCGGCGGCGACCCGCCCTTGTTTGCTTCAGTTTCAATATCATTGTTTCTCTATATTCCGCGAGACAAAGAGCGTTGAAGGCAGTAGGCGTCGTAGTGATCTCGGACCGAAGGATCGCGAGTTCGAGTCCTCAGCCATGGTTTATTTATTTATTTTATTTATTTATTTCAAACAGTTAAAACTACGTATGACGTGCTATGGGGAAAAGTGAATTGTGTGCACATTTTCAAAATACTGTGATCCCTACACTAAGTCATATACTACTTAAATTTTGAAAAAAAAAAGAAGAAGAAAAAAACCCTTTTATGTAATAAAATCTATTTTCAAGGATAAATAAGCAATAAATTTTGGCTCTTATCCATGTTGTCCTTCGGAATAATACTTCCTGCCGCGACAGCATGGAAACGATAATTTGAATAATTGTATTTCCCACTGAATTCTAGAAGACGTGCACAGAAAACGAAGTTACATTTATGTCCAGAAGCAAAACAAGAAGCCATCTCAGCATTTGCTCAATGGATCAGGGAAACTGGACGAAAAACCTGATCGAGAGGGGGGTCATTGACCCGGAGACTGTAGTACAATACTTGTTACAGGTTGATTATACACATTTACACAGTCCAAATGGTAAATAATGCATCATGTATCATTGTTAAAATTAATGTTACTTTTCTTGTGATGCTCAGTATAGTCAAACGATTTCACTTGGGATTTAAACATTTCTATCGAATTTAATCGTTTAATATGATCTGGCAAAATGTAAAATAATGTACGTGTATTGTATGTGAATTTTTTGCAATGGTCTGTTGATACTGTCACCTGATGAATATGATTTCTATGTCGAGTGTTATAGTAATAGACATCGGCATTTTCTGAAAATATATTCCCGCCCTTAAGCAAGTCATTTTGACTAAAACCACTGATTCGTAAATAAACAGACACGGTAATGGTAAAATTCCTAGATTAATGAAGAGAGGATTACATGAATCACGTGGGTGGGATTTGGTTATTATTCAACATATACACAACGAACAGTATGAAGGCTGACTGAATTTGCAAGAATTCTGAACGTGTAGCATAATGAACTTAATTTTGTGTTCAATTCATTTAAATTGACGTCCCATTTAAGGTTTGACTAAATTGAGAGACCTAAAAATTTTGTTGCCTTAACATCAGTCAATGGTACACTGTTCATTTTCAACGGAGCACAGAATTGTTTATTTGAAATAGAAAACTGCATTAAAACCGTTTTCTTTTCGTTTACTATTAATTTGTTATTTCGGAACCAATAATTTTGATAATTTTGTTGCCGATTTCGGGCCGATAACTTTGAATTTCATTTTTGTTGCGTTTTTTGAAGAGCGGCTTAATTTTAGCTGTTTTGAAAATATCTGGAAACGTTCCGGTGCTTAATGATGAATTAAATATGTGAGTTATGTGCGTATAATAGCATACGCACAGGTCTTTAACAAAGCATCCGGGAATTCATCTAAACCGGACGAATATTTATTTTTTAGTTTACCGATTATTTTGAGAATTTCATAGGAAGAAGTGTCGGAAACGAACATCGTGTCTAAAATTTTGGGTGAACTGTCTATTATTGAATTTTGTGTCTGAAGGCTCTTAGTGAGATCGGCAGCAATTCTCGAAAAGTATTGGTTAAAGGAACTAGCCACTGTTGCCGGATCGTTCACATTTATATCGTTATATTTTAAAACAACATTCTCTACAGGGTTTCTAGTTGATTTGGTCATATTTTAAATTATATTCCACATTGCTTTTGTTTTGTTACTCGAGTTCAAAATATCCTGATCGTGGTTCATGATTTTAGCCTGCCTTATGACTTTTCGTAACAATGTTTTGTATTTTTTAAAGTAGATAAGGAAATCTTGAGATACGTTATGACGTTTAGAAATGAAAGAAAGAATTCGCTTGTTTTTACAAGATGTCCTAATCCCTTCTGTTATCCAAGAATTGTTTTTCCGTGAAATATTTAATTTTCTTTTTTGAAGAGGAAAGCAAGTGTTAAAATGAAATGAAAGCGTTGAAAAAAATAATTATATTTGTCGTTTGTATCAACAGCATTATAAACCGCTTCCCATGACTCCTGCATCAAGTAATCAATGAATAATTTTATTTTACTTTTTGTAAATAATCTAGTCATACGTGTATTATTTATTGTGTCACTGATCGCATTTCTTATAACGGTAAGAATTTGTGCATCGTGGTCACTGTATCCTAAATCTTTTGTTTCAACTTCATATCGAGTAGTAGTTTTGTTAATTATAATTTGATCAATTGCCTTCATCGAATTTTGTGTGATCCGTGTAGGTACATTAATTGTAATGTCTAAATTGAAAGAATTAATTAAATTGAGAAACTTTTCTTTCTCGCAAGATTCGAACAGAAAATGGATGTTAAAATCTCCGCATACAACAATGGATTCAAAAGAGCGATTGCTGACTTTACTAAGTGTTATCTCCAGGTTTTCTAAGAACAAAATATAATCTGCAGTTCTCTTTGTTCGAGGTCTGTAGATGCAAAGTATTATCACTTTTAGTGAAGTAAGATGTACAACAGAAATTTCGAAAATATTTTCAATGGAATACACTTTTAATTCCGCCAAGGGAATAGAATCAATATTACTTCTAACGTAAATACAAGAACCCCCATACGTAGGACCTTTATGCGATTCTCTCTCGCTGCAATAAAAGCCTGCGAGGTAAAAGTTTGGAACTTGGAAAATGCTAAGTTCATTAGGAGATAACCAATATTCTGTAAAGCAAAGAACATCCATTTGATTTAGATCGCTCTGTAGAGCTGCCTCGATAAACCCAGTTTTATTTGAAAGGGATTGAACATTACGGTGAAGATCGTTTATATTTTGCAAGTACCTACACGAATGTTTTTCTGCTGCATCTGACTGTAGTTGCTATATATTTACTCCATTTTTACCTCGAGTGCGTGGTCGAAGGTTGTAGTGTGTCCCGGCAGTGACAGGTTGTGAGGAAGATGGGGCATCAGGTGTAGATGAATTGGAAGTGGGAATGGGAGAAACGGGAGTATGTTCAGAGGAAGAGGCAACACGGTTCGAAATAAGGGTGGGGGGTGGAGTACGTAAGGAAGGTGAAAGGGATAGATTTTTGGCAGGAGACTGCGTAGGACTGGAGTTGATGTATTGTGCAAACTTGTTACCGACTGCATGTTTTCCGACTGCATGGTTGTATTTGTGTTCGTCCTTTCACCCCTTATTACCATATCGTTCATCTTCATAGTTACCATACCGTTAACTCCAATAGTGGTCGCTAATGACCTATATGTTGATGCGTCCTTAAATAGCAAAAGAGCGTTGAGTTCTACGTCGGCGACAGGAAGTACGCGACTGCCACAGCCTCGGGATGTCCGTCCTGCCGCGCGAAGAAACGATCGGTTCCAAAAGCCGCTTGCGCCATCCCACTACCGAAAGGATCACGTATTATTAGGCGAGTAAAAGGGCCTTCAGGGAGTGGGACGGTATTCCAACAGTACAAGAGGCATTGATGGGTGTCAAAGACTGCATTACGATACTTAGACATAGAGGACAATGCAGAATCAAGTATGAAGAGGTAAGGAAATTTGGAGAAGGATCTAGAGAAATTACTAATAAAAAAAGTACGAAGCAAACAACTGAAAATAATTGTTTTTTTAAGGGCAATTAAAGTTATTTAAATTTTCAGTTCGTGCTGTTAATGTACTGTATTAATCGTGTTCGTGCTGTATATCTGTATTAATAAAATATATCGTTACGGAGAAATTCGATTTAATTTTGACATCATCTCATGGGGAATCTCTGATGTAGTGAACAAAAAATGTTAGTTTCCAGAAGTTCACTACCACCGGAATCGACTGTATTTGGCCGTTATTGATTTTGATTTGATTGATGAAGCAAACAACGCTTTTAAAACGGATCAAAACACGAAAATTTTTGGGAATCCCTGACGTAGACCATGGTAAAAAATTATGATAAATTTCTACTAAATTTTGACATTCCAATCCACGTTGTATAATACTTTTTGTTTAAAAAATCGAATTCGGCACAGCGCAATCAGGCGTCCTGGTCCGATTAATTTTCAAGTCCCGTGTTATTCTTACCTGGATTCTTAACTGTTCACCCAATTTCCTATCAACCGTGCTAGTATCCATTCCTACGTCAAAAAACGAATAACACTTCCTCACAAACCTACCACTGGCATGGAAACAACCACATACCTCATTATCTCCTCACGGAAGGAATGAGAGATCGATTTGCATGATTTCCTCCGTCTCTGATTGTGAGGTGTCAGAGTAATATGATTAACATAAAGAGATCGTTTTAGTGATCATTCTTAGCTAACTTATATCCAGTAACAAACGTCAACAAACATTTCTTCTTTCTGCTACTGCTGCTTCAACTGCCGCTATTTCTTCCTCTATTAGTACCGAATTATTTCGTAGATGCAGCCTCCTGGGTTTCATCCATATTACTGTGAAGAATACTTACCTATACTTAATATCCACGCCTGGGGTAAGGGGAACTTGTGACGAGCATGAATTTTCATAACCGTACCTAGCTTACTTGGCCTGCCTGAGCTTTTCCTTTCATCACACAGCAACAGAAACTTCGAAGATATTTGAAAGCTACAGCTTCAGTTTAGCCCCGACCGGGAATTGAACCCGGTACCGTCTCAAAGCTAGCACGCTCTCCATGAGCCACCCGAGGGGCTGCCACTGTAGGTCATTTTCTTATTTTCTTCAATTTTGGCCTCCCCTGAACCGCATTACAAGTAACCCCATGGCTCTGAGTCATATTTCATTCCAATTACTTAAGGTGTATACCTGGCGGTTTTCGATAGCCGATTGGACTTTAGCCGTCTCCCTAACAATACTGCCTTCGTCAACAGCAGGGGGGGCGATTTATGATAGATACATGGATAATTACTATGTTCATTAATTGATTATTTCTAGTTCCCGCAAGTCGGCTATGATTAGTCCCGTAAATGTAGTGAGTTTTTATCACGGGAAGTAGCGGTGACCTCCCCCACTCTATGGTGAGATTCGGCGCCGGCCTGCACGTCGGCTTGCGGGTTTCCCCAACTAGTATTTCCCGCCTCTGGGGCACCGCCCCCGCCAGGATAAGCTTTAAACTTCCACTGGTCTTTCAACATGTAAGGTAGTGTAGTGCATGAAGAGGAAGAAACGATCGCGTTAGATCCCTGGCCCGTTTATTGAATTGAACTGTTGCCTTATTTTACGTGGCGAGACTCAGGCCGTGAGGCCTGCTCTTCCGTCTGACCACGCAAATTTCGCTACGCCCCTTTCACCAACAAGGGGAGAAAGAAGGTATTACGTGGGCGACGAAACAGGCAATTTGAATTTAGCTCAGAGGCTTCATTTAGGCTTGAGGATCTTTTACATGCAGTAAATCTACTAACATGGACTTGTTGTCCTTCCCCTCTGAAGAAAGGCGTGCGAAGGATTAGCCCTTAAAAATCCACGGCTTCGATCGGGTTTGCATCCGCGAACTTGGGTATAACAGTCCAATACGCTAACCGTTACACCATCGCCGCCGCCAAAGTTCGGAATTTACTAAGGTACTGCTCCGGCATTCGCCTGGTATTGATCGGAGAAACCACGATAAACTACCGATCAGAGCGAGCAGCCGGCTGCTACAACTCTCCTCCAGATAGCAGTCCAATTCGACCTATCTAGCTAGTGTTGAAAATCCTGCCCCCGTTGGGACTCGAATCCTAGGACCTTTCGGTCAAAGCCATTCGGGGACATCCCGTTGATGCCTTGAGACACCTAAGCCGGTGATAAATAGGTGAATAACAAGCACAAATACCAATCTCCCAAGCATGACATGAATCCCCGCAAGTGCGGCCATTAAGGCGCTCATAGCGACCTCGATAACCAAAGTCTCCGTAATTTGTACGCGTGTTTGAGGGTTGAGAGTCACATATTGACGCCATCGCGACGTCCTCGAATTCAGCAATATCTAAAGCGGAGCACATTACGTAATCTATTCACGGTCCCTCTTATTCGAAGTTAACAAATGAAGGAGATTGTGCGGAATTGGAATTCCTTGCAGACGATCTCCACATGTATGAATACGCCCTTTGTGTCAGTTCTCAAGGTTCTGTGATCGTAAAATCCCGTTTTTCTTTAAATTACATTTCGGCCAGTAGTTTGTATTCGCTTGGTAGTTAACCGAGGTTGTAGCAATTATATGGCAAGGATGATAAATCCCCCACAACGCTGCCTCTCTTCCGAGGCACAGCCATCAATCACAAAGATTGGTACGCGATTTTATGTGAAAGTCTTAACCTCCTCCTCATATTGCTTGGAGATCAAACTACAGCGTGGCCCACATTTTGAAGCTATGAACTACTTCGTACTTCTAAATGGGCCACCGTGAAAACAACACATTGGAACTTCCCTCTCTCGAATATCCAGCAGAAACGAAATTTCGGAGTTAGAAATTTTGACTCACAAAGATCCGAGATTCCGAACTTATTGTTGAAATGAACTACGACGTAGTAACGATGCTGTCTTGATGGCATAGGTGCTTCACTGTGCACACGTTTTGTTGAGCTCTCTTTTTGCTAGTTGTGATAGGAGTAGAGCCGGGGGTATGAATAACTTATTTGTTAGAAATACTAACAACTCAAATCTGTTAGTCGTTACACGGTGCAAGTAAGTTTCCTATAACTCGGGAGAGAAAATGTATATTTTCAGATGTTACTAACCTCGCTTTGACGCTACTTTTATCCATTATTCAACTATTTATGATAAAAAAATGGGGAAGAGATTCCAGAGCTCAAGAAAACGTGCGCAGGTTGTACTTCTCTCCCACACGCCACATACAGTTGTTACTAATCATTGACAAAATAAATTAAATCAAAACAAATTATAATCACCTCTGTATTATGTGTATAATATAACGTAGCCGTTACAAATAATGAGAGTTGGTATAGGCAGTTGAATCACCACTCTTTCGTACATATGGCATGCTTACTTTGCATGGTAGCTCTTCAAGATATGTGTCTTTTAATGATTCCTAACGCTCCTACAATATAGAGGATACGTGTGTTCGTGTTCATATTCTGGCGATATCAATTTCATGGTCTTTGTACTTGGTTAATGTTTCTACATCTATGACCGACACGTTCGCATTATTCGGAACGGTAACATCTACAAGCAAACTTATCTTATCCTTTTTGTTATAATATATACGGGCAGTTTGCTATAATAGTGCGATTGATTACAGACAATTCACAAAGCACTGCAACATTCTCCGTTTCAAATACCTTCTTTGGTTCATGTCCGTACCAATTTTCTGTCCGTACCAATTTTCCTTAGTCATATCAGAACAGATACCTCGCCACTTCATTTTGTCGAGTGTATTCTGTTGTAGCTGATGTTATGTTGCAGGTTATGGCTTATAAGTTCTTCTTTTTCATGGCATGTTCTGCACTGGCTATCAACATTCATTTTAAACGTATGCTTCTGATGACATGTATTGTGTTGAGGGTTTGGCCCTGAGGAGATATGAGGAGGCTATCAGTGTCTCTTCTCAGCCCAGAGCTTCTCAGCCAAGCAACCGACACTTCGTTAGGTTTTTTTACAATTTAGGTTACTAAAGTATTAACCATGCAGGTGTTTTGCCTTTATTTTATCCATTTTTCTTCTATCCTAGCTTTACTCATTTCCTGTTTTATCATGAGTAGTGATTGACAATTTCATCTCTCTTCTTAAGAGAGAACTTAACTTTAAAACAGTCAAACATATCAGAAGTACGGTTGTCATAACATAGTATGATTGTCATTAACAATATTAATTATTTTATCTCATGAGTATCTTTTTTTCTTTTCTGACAATCAAGAAAAGTTTTCAATCAATGTTTTATTGTTCATATAATGCTGGAATACCACGTCTCGCGTAATATAATAAACAAGCGCATCATCAGGTGTGAACAACTAATAATTAATACATTTGTTCGAAAATGAAAAAAGATTGACGATTTTGTTTAGAATAAAATAATTAAAAATAGAATTACACAGTATTCGGAGAAGAAATTATGGAAAAAACATAATTGTTTTCAATGACCTGGGAGTTTAGCTTAATTCTTAGACAAGGTTTGCGGAACAAATTCCAGAGCTCCGATACCTATCGTTTTAACCTGGGCTTTTATGCCCAACATTCGGGTGAACTCTATTTCCAAATTCTTGTATTTAAGACGTTTCTCTACCTCCTTGGTTACGGCGCTTTGGTCAAACGGCACAGCAATATCGACAAGTAGACACTTTTTTTTCTCCAAATAGCGGATAACAATATCCTGTTTGTTTGCCACTTTCGAGCGGCCAGTTTTAATTTATTGGCCGTACAATATTGTACACAGTCCAACAGACGTCACCGGTTTTTGGGAGTGTTCGTACCGTTTGGAGCATGTGTTCGGAAGATCAAGGGTGTTAAAGATCTGCCAGTGGAGGTAACTACACACCCTATCGTGTCTTTTCAAGTATTCGTTCTTTGCTACAATTCGAAAAGCTGAGACGATGATCTATGGTTCCACTTGTTACTGGCAAATGCGGCATGTTCGTCTTGGAAAATTTTGTGAACTTTATCATAATGTGTTTTCAACGCCTGATCTTGAGCAGCTATTACAACTGCTTCCGACTCAGGCTTCATTCTTCCCCTTTTAAGCCATATAAATGATTGATCTTTATTGATCTGCACCCTGTTTTTTAGATATTGTCCACGGCGTGGTTTGTCTCTCCACAATTTCTTTAAGATTTTTTGTGTTTCACATTTCATGTTAAGTAGCAGCAGAAGTTGTCTGTGCTATTCTGCGTGTTTTGCATTGTTTTCTTCGCAATGCTTCTTGCTACACTTACAATACCGGTTTCCCATTCTTCGGTCAAATTTAATGACCAGCCTCATTAGTGGATCATCTTGATGACTGACTACATACTTTCTCATCCCCACCATTGCATTGTGCTGGGAGGCTTCAATTTGCCTGAGGCCTCGTCCTCCTTCCTTACGTGACACGAAGTCTATGTACATCAGTTCGAAGGTGGGCGACATGATGCATTGTAAGAAGTTTTCTGGTTCAAATTTCTTTCTCAATCGTGTCCACGAGTCCGAATTTGTACTTGGCTACAGGCACCGCCAAACTACCTATTGCAGATATTTTATTCCTGGAGTTCAGAGAGGACTGCAGAACAAGACTCACTTTTCTGTAATATTCCCTGCGAATTCTCGCTTTCATTGTGTCGTTCGAGATGTTCTCACATTCTTCAATGCCCAGATATTTGTAAGTTTTACCTGGCTCAAGATCTTGAATCACGGTGTGCATATCAACTTCAATGCTCTCCGACGTCACATTGCCTCTCTCTGAATTGACTTTTACACATTTGTCCAGACCAAATTTCATGCAGATGTCATCGCTAAAATAACTGACGACAGGCAACATTTGGGAGGGAATCGCTTCATTCTTAGCAAACACTTCAAGAGCATCCATGACGTGATACTGGTCTTTTATCGCCATCGAGCTTGTAATCAAAGTCAGTGTGTGACAACTGTCTAGATAGTGGAATCAAAATAATACAAAATAAGAGAGGAGATAGCTAATCTCCTATAAAGATTTCCTGTTAATATGAATACGTTTTGTTTCTGCTACTTCCCTTCCGCTGCGTATTAGTAACCTGCAGAAGGGTATTTAGGCGCCTATGGCAATCATAAAATTTGCGCCCCTGTCAGGGTACTTCAAATTAGAGTTATTTGTTTTAACGGGTATACTCTAAATAGTGACCCTTGTGCCAGGGACCCATGGCACGTGCCATGTCTGCCGTACCGTACATACTTGTACGCCTCTGGTTACCTGGTACTCCACAAATTCACACTACCCTTGCAAAACTCAATACGTCTATGATGAAACTAATAGATGTCCAGTCTTCAAAATCCAATCGTGTGGTATACTATCGAAGTCCTTCTAGTCCAAGTCATGCTTAAATTAAGTTTTCATAATAATAATAATAATAATAATAATAATAATAATAATAATAATAATAATAATAATAATAATAATAATAATAATAATTATTATTATTATTATTATTATTCCTTTAATTCTCGACTAAAAGATGCTATGAGTCGGTAGAATATAAAATCTACTCCAGGTTGTAAGCAGCTTCCTAAGGAGCATATCTAGAGACTATCGGTGCCTCTACAATACTTTGCGCAAAATGTGGGCAGTTCCCAAGAAAACATTGTCTTGCACTCCCAGTTTTTTGAATGACCTGGAAGTTTAGCCAAGTTCTCAGACAAATTTTGTGGAATAAATCCAAGAGCTCCAATAACTATCGGGACGACCTGTGCTTTTACACTCCCACATTCGGCTGATCTCTATTTCCAAACTCTTGTATTGAAGACGTTTCTCTGCCTCCTTGGTTATGACGTTTCGTGGCATTGCACGGCACAGCAACCGCCTACAAGTAGACATGATTTTTTCTCCAAATCTCGGATAACAATATCCGATTTGTTTGCCGTTATAGTTGTTGTTGTTCTATTTAAACCAGTGGTGCTACCATAGCACATTTTCGCGCATTATTTGTATCTTTTGCAATTTTTTAAAATTCGGAGAGTTCAACAAAAATTGGGGCCAGCACCATTTTATAAGCGTACTATAACTATATTCGAGAAGAAATAAAGAAAAAACTTGGTGCTATTATTAAGTGCCTTTACCCCAAGCAAATTGGATGCTAAAACTATTTCCCAAAAATTGTACATGGTCTTCTTTAAAGATCTACGTTTCAAGAACAGATTTCTTCTTCACTCCAAGGATTAGGCTTTAATGAACCTTTTTCGGTGCCTATTTTCTTCTTGGTCTTCCAATATCTTTTCTTCCCACAGATCTATAATCCCTTGCGATTGCTAGTAGTCTCAGGTTCGGCATTCGCTCCAAACGTTCAAACCATCTTTGTGTTTCTTCTCAGAGTATCCAGCAATGGTTCAACCTTCAATTCCTGTCTTATATCCGTGTTCCTTTTTTTTTATCAAAAATTGTCGCCAAGAGTGCTCCTCATGAACTTTATTTCTGCCACCTGAATTCTGGATTTGTCCTTCTCTGACATTACTCTTATTTCATCTCCATACACGAGTACTGGAATAGCAACAATATTGAAAACTTTTACCCGTGTTTTTCTCCTCGTTTCATTTTTTGTTTCTGAATCTACTAATTTTTTCTTCTAAATCAATGTCCTTTTTGTAAGAACAGATTTTATGAAGGAAAAAATTTGTATTCAAACTTTTTGTTGCAGGTAGACTTCAAAAATATTTGTAATTTTCGAAAATTCGTAGAGCTCAACAAAAACTAGACCTTCGTTTTTTTTAAGTGTACTTTAAACTACAAGAGAAAAAAATTAATCCGAAAATTTGAAGCCATTTTTGAGACAATTTTTAAAATGCTGAGGCTTAATGTAAAATACCCCCAAATTTAAAATATCCGTTTCAAATTCGCAGGACTTCGAGATCGGCCAGATCGCATGGCGAATACCAATTTTGGAGAAAAATTGTCTGGACGGTTTGTGCACAATTGTTAATCGCAAATGGGCGGACAGAAGTTTTCCATAAACCACTTTTCCGGTATCACTGACCTAAAAAAACGAGGATTCTGACTACACAATTTGTTATATGCTACATTAAATAGCATACACTTTTCAAATAAAAACGTGGTAAAGTAATTTCTAGAATTTTAGGATCCTCTGGATTCACTAGACTACCCCAGAGGCCTAAATTCGGAAGGAGTTAGAGGAAGTACATGTAGGAGCTGGATTTATCTACTTTTTCAATATCAGGGCCGATGTTACGAATCGTTCTGTGGAAAATTTGCCTCTGCTGAAGAATCGCCATCCTCTGCACCATTTCAACAATGTCTCTTTACTACGCAAGTACAAGAAAGTAAAAATAGAAAACAGATAGGGCCAAGTGGAATCGTCAGGAGGTTGAAACACGGGAAGAAATTATTATACAGACCTCTTCCGGACCACCGTTTGGAGCAAGCAAAGTGTCATTCGAGGTATCTCGGTCTGCTGGTGGGGAACTGGACATTTTTTGAATCCTTCTAATCTGTTTTTTAATCTCAAATTACATAAGAAAATACTTTTAAAACTGTTTCAAGCGTCCGAGAAGCTACACTAAGCTAGTAACTTTTTCAAAATTTAATGTCCTGGCGAAAGTTTGATCATATGCTGCCCTACCGACGTATTCGTTTTTTACGGAACCATTCCCGAGATGCCAGTAAAACTCACTAAAAAAAGTATCTGTTTAAAACTTTCAATGTTTTGAGAGTTAACAATTTCATAAAAACACTAATTTGGGTGATGTGAACTTCATTACGAAACCTATATTACATTATGGATTCTTAAAGTTTCAGGTAAAAACAATTTTTTCAACACAATTTTAAACATTAACGGGAATTTTTACCAATTACGCCTAGATGATGGGGTGCCACAATTACGACTTAAACAAGAACGATAAAAAAGAGCGCCTGAAAAACGAAGAAAAGTTCATAAAGAAAAACGAGAATTATTACTAACACAAACAAAATATTTAATGTCTGTCACATCCCAATCAAATAGAAAACATGTTCTAGAACCAACGCGATCAAAAGTTTCAAATGACATGTTTGAAAACAAGTCTGTCGGAGGCGTTTAAACAGCATTGTTTACTACAGGCAGTGATGTACTACAAATCAAACTCGCCCAATAAAATAAAAATGAATATGATGGGTAAAACTACACCCATAGAACATTTGGTATTGTGAAAATGAGTACAATAAAGTTATTTTGAAAGTAACTTAACACAACAATCATACTATTACTAACTTATCAGTAGGAATAAAAAATCTGAAATTCATTGAGGCTCTCCACCGTTCCCAAGCCCAAAAACATCACTGCTACAATTTAATTCTGGTCCCAGGACCTTCAACACAGTATATGCAATTTTTTGCAACATGTAGATTCACAGTGAACACGAATTTTTTTACCACGAACAGTGAAGATGTGCTGTATAAAAGGATTATATCTTCACTAATGTCAGAAAATCCAGGACTTGTACAAAATTTACCAAAATCTTTGTGTTGTAAGAAATCGTCGTATTAGGAGGCCGCGAGAATATCCTGGTGAAAATCTTAACGCCTGCACAGATTTGTGTGTGGTAAATGTTCTGCCAGGAAAGAACGACGTCTGAGACGGTTGACCCATTTGTCAGATTTGCTTTACCTACATGTGCATCCGGTGCACGAGTCGGCATATCGGGAGTATTAGCCTGATCACACATGATTCTCTGCCACTCCACGATCCACCCAGCATGTGGCTCTGCTGTGCTGTGCAACACAGTATTTCGCGATGCAGCAAGATGCACCACGGCGCAGCGCAGTACAGCACGATATAACGCAGTACTGCACGTAAAAGTACAGCGCGGAGTAGTGCGGCAGAGCGTGATGTAGCGCAGTGCAGTGTTGAATAGCGCTGCGCAGCACGGAACAGGACTGTTTTAAACAATACAGTACAGCTCTGTGCAGCAGTACACGGCTCCGTGAGCACAGCGCTGCACGTCGCGGCGCGCGACGTCCGTCAAAGGGGAGGGCAACGGAGGTAAACACCCCATCCCACCCGCCCCGCCCACCGTCGCGCCCCGCCACCGCCGCCGTCTGGGCGGATGCAGCCTCGCATGCACCTCGGTTCACCTTGAACGTTCCCTCTACTTCACACCGCATTCCCGTAACTCGCTGCGCCGATACCTTGCGAAGTTGTCGGGAAAGTTCTCCCCAGCTGCCAGAGAAATACTGCAAGTGGGTAACGCAACAGAAAAACGTGCCCATCTGCACTCAGAAACCCATTTTTCTCTCCCAGTACAAACCTTATATACTTCAAATTTCTATAAAACAACATTCATAATAATAACGCACTAAGCTAATGAAAGAAAACATGCATCTTAGATAACGTCAATTACTAGAATATTTTCATTAACAGCAAAGTGAACACTCAAAACTAATGTCAAAGTAAGGCAATCAGTGATCAAACAAAAATGAATAATTAGTTTGCTATTTTTTTGACCTGTGTCAACTAAAATAATTTTTAACATTAAGCTTAATATTCTTTCAAGAAACCAAACGACAGAATTATATATACGACAAAAACATACATAATTACCTACCTAACACGCTCGCACAGTTAATTACACGCTTTCCACTCATGAAATGCATAGAAAATAAAGTTCTTACTCACCAATGCACACTTCCCTCTCAGTTGCATTGTGTCATAAAAAATCACTGTCACTCTAACACTCGAGCACTGTTCATTGTATTTTGCAGTTCTCAGATGTTTTGTCTAAGTTACAGATCACTTTTTTCATTTAAACAAAACAGTTAACGAAATGGGGCTTTCGTAATTTGAAGCACTACACCGCAGTCCTTCCAGCTGCCTCACCGACCAACACAACCCACCTCGCGTCTGAAACTAAAATGAACCTTGCCCAGAGCTGGTCTCCTGTCACGTGATGTCTACATATGATCCAGTGAAGTCAAACGCGGGTTGCTTTTACACGCGTGATAATTTTATTTTATTTTATTTCAGTGTACCTTTAAATTATCTTGGTTTCTCAGTGATACTTTCAGTACTTAAAAATCAGCTACGAAACAGCCATTTTTCCTTTCCACACCAAGCAACGACAGTAAGAACTAAAGAATCAATATGTCGGCTTCTCGAACAGTACCCTCGTCGACTGCACAGGAATTATGCTATGTGGTCGATATATTTAAATGTTGCCCTGTTTCTCTAAATGTGCTGTTAAAATTCCAATTGTATGGCTCGCTAACTTAACGTCTTAATGAAGGATTCTTAGTAGGTTAGGTTAATAACGTTACATAAAGTAAAAGCAGGAATATGTTCGGTCGCAATTTATTCATTACATTCCATACAAAATCTCAGTATATTCCATGTCTGCATAACTAGTGACTAAAATGCGTTTCAAAAGTTATGAACCTGCAAACTATTCATTGCAGAATGACTGGAGGTAAACCACAATTTTTCTCCACAAAACTAAATACCATAATACATTATTTAATTAAATAAATAAATAGGACATTCTCTCTCTCACACACACATTTTCTTGTATGTACTACAGACAAAAATTGCTAGGCACCTAGAGCCAAAATTAATATTTATTTTTTACAGGAAAGTAGCAATCACTGGGAATTCATGTACATTAAATCATATCTAAGTAAACCTTAAGAACACTGGTCCCTATAAGCTACAAGATCAAACAAAATGCAACTAAAATATAATAAATCTGGCAATTTCATGAAGTATCAATTACAGAGAAATGACAATGCAACATAACGATAAATAATGAAAGTTTTGGCTATTAAGATGTTAACATCTTAACATCAAGGTTGAAAAATGGAACAAGGAAGTTGATAGAAAACTTGATACTTCACACATGACTTTTTTAATGTTTCTGGATCAAAGAGTAATACCTTTTCAATCTATGAAATAATATCATACATATGTTGAACACTACATTGCCATAAAAAAATTAAGGAAACTCAGCTTGAAGGTTCTGTAAATACAGAAACTTTGGCCTCTTGATTTACATCATTAGGTTATATTTAATAATTGCAGATCATAAGATACCTGTATATTTAAGATATTCACATTTCACACAGTAATATTTTACTGTGATTTACCATTCTGAGATGACAAACAAAATCAAGAGATGACCAAGCACATAAGATTACCTATTGGTAGTAATAAAAATAATAATATATTTGTCACATAAATACAGCATAAACCATGTATGACAAGTCAGGACATGTACATAATCATGGTACACTGGCTCAACTTCATAAAACGTTTAACCCAATGTATGTAGAAACAAGAATCCCCTTCTGTCAATCCAGTACTCAAATGGCACTGAAAATTATATTTATTAGTCAGCAATTACAATTAAAACATACAGGGAACAGGACTTTAAAGTAGATCTATTTAACAATTAAAATATTACAATTATTTACTTTGTTAATATTTTGTACTTATTTGAAAAGATTCAACCAATTTATTGATCAAGAAGGAAAATCCAAATATACTGACAGGGATGTATCCTTGCAGAAAATAATTCCTTCCTAAAGTAATTCCAATTTACCAGAAATAAATAATTTTCTAATAGAAAAATAAACGTTTAATTCAGCAGAATTTCACATTCATTTAATAGTGTGATAGAAAATAGATATTAATCAAATTCAAGACTAAAGAAACAGATAGTTTTATTATTATGTACTTAAAATTTAGCTTGTCCAAGCAATTCCTCCCCTTCTTAGCCCAAATTTGAAATTTCAAAGAATTCATTGATAATAATGACCTTTTGAAGGGTAAACTGCTTAATGCATTTCTCAATTTTGAATAATTACTTTTAAATATTCATAAGTTTTGTGCTTCAGGAAAATTAAATGAGTCATGTTGAAGATTCTGAACTTTTCAGTTGTTCAATATTGGGGGGTTAAAAAATCAATACTAATTCAGGACAAAATATGGTCAAAAATTTATTTTATTTATAGTCTCAATTTCATAGAGAATCTGAAACCTCATGTTACCATCAATTGATCAAGTTTAGTTTTAATCTTGGGAAGAATAAATATTTTAAAATTGTTTTCACAATCCATCAAATAATTCAAACATATTCTGTACCTGATCAGCATAACTTCAAAGATTTGAAAGAAATTTCCTACAAGGCATGTCTTTTTAAAATTTTCATGAGAAATCTCAGCAAAAGTATTTAAGAGAAGGAAGTAAGCAATAGTGAAATTTCCTCTCAGACTAGTGACAAAGAATTATTTTTAATACAAATCTTAATACGTTACAATTTCATTATCTGAAGTCATGTTTAAATGTTATTTTTTCTTCATACTGCTCTGTAAGAAATGCCGGAAGAAATTTTTTCATCCAAAATAAAGTAGATTTCCTCTTTTTCCAAACATAAATCATGAATAAATATTATATTCTGTGATAACCCCAATGAAATAGTAATTTGATTTGTAAATATTTCTGTCCTAAACACTTCAAAAATTATGAGGTATAGGAACACCTTTTATCAACATTTATCTCATTACACTATGAATCTTAAAGGTGAATTAACTAAATCTCCTCTTTACTGCTCTCTACAGGAACTGGTAACCCATTAACTCTAATGACCTCCAATTAACATATACAAATTACTTTTTTGTGAATTGTAATCTAGTAAGCTCTGACAACAACGGCCATTATTTGCCAATGAAGAAATCTAAGGATGATGTTCATATTCCCTATGATTTATTTCTCAGTAAACATCACTGTCCACCATTTATGTCTGTAAATATGTTTTAAATGCTGTCAAGCAGTGAATAAGTTATATCTTTCCATTAAGAACTCATGATCTCCACTACCTGTAAATATCTTTGGTGAACAATCATACAGGTTTAACAATACCCTCAATATAAAAAGCTTTGTAAGTACAACAAATATGAATTGGAATGTATGTGTATATATATGTACAGGTAGTTAATTCTTTCCTTTCCCACATCCATATCTATCTTCATCCTATTATACATCACTGAACTTCCAGAAAATTATTGCAGTCAAAGTGTGATGTTAAATGTCACAAACTTCTCCACAAAACTCAATAACTCTGTATTAAACATTAAATTTAATTAATTTCAGAGGTGAATTATCATATTTCAGGTCACACCAGATCTCTGAATAAGCAAAACAAAATAAAACTTCTGGTTAAAAAATATCAAACATTATATTCAGAAACTGGTTTCCATTTGAATTTTATTGGACGAATTCCTTATAACTAAGAATAATTTTTTTAAGGTAAACAATGTACGACTTATTTTGAAAGAATATATCTATCTTCATCACAATGTTCACAGTGGGCTACTCCAAAAATAAGTAAATAACTTGAAGTTCTAAATGATACTTTTCATTGCCTTCATTTGTAATTTCTAATACTAAAAAATAAAGAAATATTAAGGCAATTTTTATAACTCGGATCACACAACATCAAGATCATATTGAACAAATTTTCAGCAAAAAGGAAATAAACATAATGGTACTGCTGTAACACCTTTTTACTAATTTTACATAATCACTAATAAATGACAATTTTCTGATCCAACGTATGTGTATAACTTACCATCTCAAATTTATACCTACCCTTTTATGAAAATACATTAATTATCTATCAATTAATTCACTCATGTATTGTTAATGAGGAAAAGTATTCACAGTATTTTCTACGGACCTGGAAAAATACTAATTTTGAACTCCCATTTGAATTTGTTATAATTAAATAATACAATGAAATACAAATTGGTTTTAATACAGAATTTTAGATTACTCAAAATAAAATGTAATTCAGATTTACTTTCTCTCAGTCCACTGCAAGATTATTAATTATTGGAGGCAAAGTTATTAAACTTTACAAATGAAAGCATAGTAAGAAGTGATAAGTGATGAAATGTGGTAAATATATTCTTTGTATGGTATACTGCAAAAGCAGATTAAAACCTCATGATTGTTACTACTCTATAATTCAGAAAACGTATTTAATACTTAAATAATGAAAGAATTAAAAAAATATTAAAAATTCAACATCATCAATGGTGTTTGAACCTCATAAGTCAAAATTCTAGCAGTTCATTACTACGGAATGAGGGCTTTTTTTTTAATGAATCAGTTAAAATCAATTTTCACATTTTCGACATACTGTCACTAAAATAAATTCCATAGCAATAATTTTCAATCTAAATTTTATAAATTTACAGTAAAATGTATTGTTTTCAACAATTTCACAATTTTACATTTTATGATTCACAAAGAAAATGGTGTTTTATTGCTCTCCTGTGAAATCTGATTTGACACATGAGGATGCTGTTCAACACAATTGATATGCACAATTCATAATAGTAAGCAAATAAGAATTTTAGTATGGATTTTTCATGGTAATCATCTTAAACATTAAGAGGTAATATTTTTACTCTTAGTTTTCTTTTTTCTTACTTCCTAGAACCTCATCAAACTTCAGAACAGACCAACTCGACATTTCCAATTTATAAGCAAAGTAGATCACAAAATACACTCCACAAGCACATCAATTTATATTCTCTCTTGCGTAATGTGATCCATCTACACAAAACAAAATTACACTAACTGTGTATTACCAGCATATAGTTTCATTTGATAAGCAATAATGCTTTGGAATGTTTAAGTTACTGACAATCTCCAAAACATGGTGGGATTTATTTAACCTCCTTGATTCACAATCATCATTTCTCATAGAAATAACTCTTTTATTTTATTGAGCTTTTTATTAAAACATTGTGTTACATGATGATTTTACAAAGGATGTTTCTGAAATAAACTATATAAAGCGTACCCACCAGATTCATTTTTCTTTCACTGTAACTTGTAGAGAATAAATATTTCTAGAATATCCTACAAAATAGGGATATGAACATCTACATATTTCTTTTTTTTTATTTTGAGTCTATCTCACTTTGTACAAGTAACCTTCCTTTGCTTTTACATTTCTTACTTATCTTTAATTTCATTTTTAAAAGCATCATTACATTCCTATTTTAGAACAAAAAATCTCATCATCACATAACCTCCATTTGAATGATAGCGTCAAATTATTTTAGAATAATCATAACTTCCTTTCAATATCAACTGAAATTAAATTTTTATCATTTGACACAATTTCATTTACACATGCTTGCATACATATTCAGTCATTCAAACTAAACTAGTATATTGATGATTCAACTTCAATATTCCATGATCCCTGGTTTCTAAAATGGCTGAAAATTGAATACCAGAAACACACCTCTTACATATTTTGTCAGGGTGGCCACTCATTTCATGCAACAAATTTCTCTGACTATTCCCAGTTTTCCAGTACATTTTTATTTATATTTTTTGCTGATAAAATTTGTAATCTCACCCTAAAAAACATAAAAAGCAGCCTGATACTGCTTGGTCAGCTTTCTGGTTTCACCATGTCAAAGTACATAATAAGAATATTTTCTCCACAAATAAACACTTAGCAAAAAAGAATGCTATATTAAAATTTTTAAGGAATTTGAAATGTTCTAGTTGTATAACCCTCAAAAAATTTTCCCTGACTTCTAACGATTCGTCTACAAATTCCCAGATGTTTTCCTGACTTTTCCAGATCAATGAAATGCTCTGATTTTTCCTGGTTTGCACGTTTTCCAGAAAATGGCCACCCTGTTCTTCAGAACAACTATCTGAATAGCTAATTCTTCCACTCAATATTAAATTAACAAAAAAAAAAAAAAAAACACCATCAGAGTCCAAGAAACTATTAATAAGTACCAAGAAGATTATGTCTGATAGTTAAATTTCAAAAACATTAGTTTTGCATCTATCGCAAATTCATGTGTATACAAGATTTTGATCACAATGTCAAACATACTTCAGTAATCCAATGAACATCAACACAGTTGGATAAAAATTAAAACTTTACAAAAATGTATAATTAATTTTCTCATATTGGTGCTTTATCTCTCTCGCAAATAAAGCTTTTAAATATTAGAAATGACTTCTACAGAAATGAAAAAAACACTGTAAATAACAGACCCCTTCTACTTCATTAATTAGCACAAATTATTTTAGAATGAAATGAATATAAATAAAAAAATTAAAAAAGATGGAAAATAAATCCACTATTAAACATTAATAAAGGATTTTCTAGAAAATTGGATAAAACGTATAAAATTGAATTTAATTCTTTGAAATCACTTCAATATTCAATTTCTGTCTCTGATCAATGGTTACAAGAAGAGAGAACCCGCTATTTTTTGGTTTGGCTCTTAATGAAGAATTTTGGATAGAAAAAGAGAGGTTGTATAGCTTTTCAAAATTTACTCAGTAAAAAAATTGAGAAAAATTGGAATCTAGACATATAAAGCAACACAACTTAGAAATATCATAAATCATCCATCATAAATAGTAACAGCAGTGAATAGACTTCACTGCAAGGCTATAATTAAATAAAAAGGGCAAGTTACTGAAAACCAGGTAGAACACTGCAGGTAAAATGCACAGTATTCTTCTGAACAAGCAGATGGGATTGTTTCAATGATGTGTACAATTGACGGATTTTACTATTTTTTATAATCATTTGATTCTGTAATTACAATATGCTTGTAGATAATTTAACAGTATTATTCTTAAATTACATTAAAATTATATGATCCGTTTTCATATTTTTACAAAAAATAATTTCCCATAAGCGACATTAATTGCTGTTAAACTACTTTTTCCCATTTTAATTCCAGTTCCACAAATGGAACAATGAATGGGAAAAGGCCATGCCTACCCACACGAAACACTAAGTACTCTGGTTTGTAAGATAAGGATGTCTCATGGAGAAGTTTTAACATTCTGATAATTAATTCCAATATTGCTATCGATTCTGAAAAATACAAATTATTTTACATGTTTCTTGAATGTTTTGAATGTTGAATCAATTAAATAGATTAACAGACAATTATTTATCCTCATCTTTTACATAATAACTAACAGCATTTCTGATTTGTGAAAACATGATTTGTGAAAACATGGCATTCTAGACCATAATTCTCAAAAAAATGTATTTAATCAAGAATTTTAAGAATTAAGTTAGTACCAGGTAAGGGCAGTTAAATATCTGCAAGTACTTTCTTTGTAATTTGTTTTTTAGAAAATGCTGTATTTTTTACCAGTACAAGACCAGAAGACACCCAAACTTCTGATTCATCCTATATATGCAACCCCCACTGATTTTGTTTATCTTCTATTTTTGCCAAAGCAAAGTAAGGCTGTGAATAAATTTACACTATAAGTAAATCAAATAAAAATCTTAATTCTGTTTTGGAGATATAAAGGCCAAAAACAACACAGTCCAGGAAAATAAATCCATGAATATCTCATTTATAGGAGAATAATTTGTGTAAAAACGATCGCGAATATTTTTGTTTGCCTACACTTGTACTATGCAAAATTTAACAGCAGAGCAACAGAACAAAACGGTCTTGAAAGGAATGCCATTGAGTGAAATGTGTTACCACTGCCTGTTTTTTAGCTCAGTTTTACCCATGCTACGCCTCTGAAAATTCATTAATGATCTTTCTCAACACTGGACTTTGAACCATGGGTAGTACTTGCAAGTACTACCCATTGTTATTCTAAACATAAGATTTTCTGTTTTAATTTTGGTTTTCTTTCAAAAGATAAGTATTGTATCCAGTTTTACTGACACTGACGTCATATACAAAAGCTTGGTTCTGCACTGCTTTAAGCATTGTCAGTTGAAAATATTTTTTACAAGATAAACATTCACATAAAATTAGGTTTATTTTTCAAATGGAGTTGTGCAGCTCATTAAAAAAATTCCACATTATAAAACACAAGTTCACCAGGAATGAAATCATTAATCTGGATCACATATCATGATCAAACATTACTATCACATTATTAACATTATCAAACCTTTGTATTAATGATAAAATAGTTATAGCTCAGCAACTCTGAAAAGAAAAAAAAAGCTGCACAAAAAGTAGCAGAGGGAAAAGTTCCTTC
This sequence comes from Teleogryllus occipitalis, assembly GCA_011170035.1. NCBI lineage: Eukaryota > Metazoa > Arthropoda > Insecta > Orthoptera > Gryllidae > Teleogryllus > Teleogryllus occipitalis. The sequence goes on from BLKR01001485.1 coordinate 242,008, forward strand.
TCCTTGTCATCCCACTTCTCTCCTGAGGAGCCATCACCTCATGTCTCCATCAAAATGGTCAAAAGCAAACATGAGGCTAGGCATTTGTACATGCTTACACAACCTAACAAATCTTGTATATATGAAATTTTTTGAAATCATTCTTTAAGCTGCAGACCTGAAACAGCTGTTGACAATTGCTCTGTTCATAGATATTTTATCGTATGATGCCTTTTTTAATAAAGCGCAATTATTGATTACTGTGAAGAGAGTGCCATTCAATAAAAAACAAAGTTTTCATTGAAAATAGGCATACACCCCTTAACAGCCCTTTCCTGCAGAAATTCAATTGACTATGTCTGAGAACATATAAAATAACATTAGGTAGCTGAAAATAAAGGTATGTCTCTTTCAATGAAAGATAAACTGTACAAAAATTTATTTGCTCAGTACTCTGTTGAAATTTCCAAGAAGTGCTGCATAGATGTACAAAACACTCTAAAATAATTTCCAAGGATAACAGAATGGTATCTTGCTGTCAATCATTCTTGCTTAAATGAGTGAGCGAATCAGCTTTCGCAGTCATACTCCTTGAGGGCAATACTCCTCTGCCCAGGGAGTAGCGGAGGGCAGCTTTGCAACACCACCTGTGGTAAGCCCATCCCTCAGCAGCCTTTTCATGGTTGCTGAGCTATAACACAGTTTACTAATAATTTATGTAGGTTACCACATGGATTTAGATGTGTATACACACTGTAACCCAAATAATTTATTTTAACATTTAAATAAGATCTAGCATTTTTATTCACTAAAACATGATTCTTACAATAGCCTCACAAGCCTCAAAGAGGCAAAAAATATATCTTGTACTTGAAATTGATTTACTAATGGGGAAAAGAAAAAGGAAAGTAGGGAAGGGCAGTAAATCAACAGAATTTAAAAATACCAGTCAACACAACCTATTACTAAATATGAACACATTCAATATATACAGGAAAGAATGAATATATCCAATGATTCTTGTCTTCATGTTAATGTGCTTAGAAATCAGCTTTGATGTACTGTGAAATATAATACAGAATGATGTTGAAAAACCTATATAGATGGTATACAAATAAATTTAACTCAAGATTGCTTTTATGTTAGGAAGATTCTTTGGGTTCTTTTATTAAGCTTCAAGTTATGAACAGTAATGTACCATTATTGTTGCCAGAGCATGAACTGGTAAACCCATATATTGCCACCGGACGACTGCAGAAAAATCATGCAGTCTAAGTTAGAAACAAGAAGAGAGCTGGAGGATTCCCAAGAGAAAAAAAAAGAAAGGAGATTTGTTTTCCACTATGTTTCCATGCAGACTATTATCAAACTGGTTGCGTCTTGTCAGTCTCCTTGCCTTTCATGATGGCACGGATATCATCAGCATCCAAGGTCTCATATTTCAGCAACGCTTCTGCTAGCATTTTATGTTCCTTCTGATGAGTGCGCAAGATCGTTTTAGCACGTTCGTATGATTCCTGTGGCAAACAGTAGCGTTAATTATTAGCACAGTAAAGATCAATTTCACACTGCATTAATTATAATGCCAAGAAAGCGAGAAAGTTTGTTTCAACTTAACATGCTACTATAGCTCTTACAGTTTAAGACCCAGAATGCATTGTGTGTAGTCATCAAGGATAAGAACAAATGAAGGGCTTGAGGCAGCACCTCATGACATCTCTGGATATTTGTAAATGTTCACACCTTGATTTTGGTTGATATGAGGCTTATCTTGTGATGACCCCAATCCCTTCATATATAAAAGCCAACGTACACAGAAAGAGAATAAGCCCCATTCTGAACAAAATTCAAATATTAACATTTACAAATAGTGGAAGTCTTCCTGTAGATGCAGTAACTCATTCCGTAACTGACCCAAGTTTTGCGATCAAATAAAAATAATATATATTATATGTTCTGCTACATGTTATTGTCTAAACGCATGGTGACATCATGTCACAGTGCAAATAGTCAATTTTTGCTTGAAGATGACACTTTGTATTGATAACCATGGGGAGTAAAGATGAAACAAATAATGATTCATAACAGAAGAATTTTTACATGATTGTAGAAAAAGATTGTTTACATTTTGTTAGCAAAATGACCATTTCTTCCACAATTTCCAATGCTTCTAACTCTGACCTATCAGTCTTCGCAAAGATCCTCTCAATCTCAATGGTGTGAAAACAACCAGTTGACACAATAAACATATTTAAAAAAATTATTTTTTTTAAAACTTAGGTGGGGTCACACCAGCAATTTTATTAGTGTTGCTGGTAGAAGAGGCTCTTATTTTTTTATTACCAGAAATAATATTTTTAAATATGAGAGTTTCATATGAGAGTTTTAAAATATACACATGCTCATAGGTAGACACTTGTGATGTCACAATGCCATCACAACTAGTTACTAAAAAGTAGAAAGATAAGAGTATCCTTCATTAAATCTACACACACAGTAAAAAATTGTTTTTAAACTATTCATTGTATTTCATCTTTATCAGTTTATATCTTTCATAATTTTGGTTCTTCATCTATCTTTAATTTTTTCTTTTATACAGCTGTAAATGTTGCCACTGTCGTTTTAGAAGGACACCTGTTTTTTAAAATTATATTTTTGATATAACATTTGAATAAAAGAAAATATGTAATTTTTCATTTTTAATACAAACTCTTCAAATTTTAATACAATATTCCAAAAGCTTTATGCACCTTGCAAGTGCTTGCAATAAAGAAAATTCATACAACATATCACGTCTGTGCAGGAATATGCAAATATGGAAAGGTCTCCCATTACTGGAAAGACATACTCCTTTTAGAAAAGTTCAAAGATGCCTCACAAAAATCCCAAGCGAATATCATCAATTGTCATATGAAGAAAGGTGTTGGGAGACGTGTCTTTTGATGTTAGAGCAGAGGAGGAAAGGAGGAAATAAGTGGAGATCTACAAGATCTTGCATGATGACGAAGGCTTCTGCGACCAAAATTATATGAATGATCTTGGCTGTCCCTGTCAATGGTTGTGATGCCACAATTTTGACCATCTTATCATATTCTTCCTCAGGACTGAAGGACTGAAGGACTGAAGGACATCCAAGATCATTTGAAAGATCCTGAATGGGGTCTACATTGTATCCCAATTTGAGACACTATTTACAAAAGATCCAGATTAGAGACTTAGAGGACATAATGTGAAGCTGAGAAAGGAAGTGACAAGAAAGACTCATCAATCACATTTTATTGTAAATCAAGTTGAAAATGAGTGGAATGCTCCCCCTGCAAGCTGCGATAAGGAGACCTTTAATGCCTTCACAAATAGCCTGGACTGTTATTGATATGAAGTATAATAAATGAAGGAACAATTGACGTGATAACTGTGATTTGACTTGGTGATAACCATAATTTCAATAACGTGACAACTATGATAAATGTCATACATCTGAATATGTTATCTTGTTTGCTGTTACCATTATTTAATAAAGTAAAAGGAAAAACAATCCCAATTAGCACTTTTAAAGTTTGTCATTGCATTCAAGTTCAATATTTCACTCACTTCAGTATTTTAAGAATAAAAAATATGTTTATATGCATTCCATCAATATCAAAAGTCTTCAGAAAACTCCAATTCTTTATTATTGTATGATCAATGAGACATGATATTACAAGAGGAGGAAAGCACCATTTGCATACCATTTTCCTCATTCTTGTTTTTACCACTGTTTACTAGAGTTCTTCAAATACAAAAGTAACAGTAAACACACTAAGCCCTAGGCAGTGTTATCCTCTTTGGGCCTCATAATATAGAACTTTAGCATCAGAGAGAAGGAAAAAGGAGGGTTCGGTATATACCAAGCACGTTAGTCAAAACATTCAAGTATTCCAACATGCACAATCCATCACATCCATCACAGACTTTTAATTAATTTGTGAATTTAAAATTATTAATATTATCAGAAACAAAGCATTATGGTACTGACAATTTAATCAATTTCTTTAAATTCACAAATATTGGACATTAAAGGGAAATGGCATTCATAAAAATTAAATTATTTGCGCCAATTATAGTTTTCGATTGTACATTAGAAATAAACTTCCTAGCTGCCTGATAATTTTTATTCTACATTTCTGAAAATTCATAATAAACAACGACATTTTTTCTGTGTATTCTACAAGTTTCATTTGTCAACAAAATAATATCAAGATTATTTCTGTAATTAATGTTTTTCTTTTCAATGAAATAGAAAAACAAAATTTACAGAAGTAATTTAAGATCCTTTTATTACAAAACAAATTTCAGACACTGAATAAATAATAGGAAAACAAAAAGATGTGTTACACTTATTAACTTATTTCTTAATAACATAGTTGGAGACTGACTTACGGAAAGTAGACGTTTGATTTCACTATCAATAACATCAGTTGTGCCAGGACTCAGATCATTTACGGCTACAAAGCCAGCGTTGCTGGGGTCGGCATGAGTCCGCAATCCCACACGTTCTGACATTCCCCATTCGCGTACCATGTGGGTGGCAATTGAAGTAGCTTGTTTCAGGTCTGAGGAAGCACCTGATGTGATGCGATCAGGACCAAAAACAAGTTCTTCAGCAGCACGACCACCCATCATTGTGTCCATCATGGCAAGAAGTTGAGCTTTTGTTACATGGTACCGTTCCTTTTCAGGAATATACGCCGTCTGTAAAAAAGAAAAGAAAAAGAAAATTAAAAACGATAATTAAAATAAAATTTAATGAGTTGGAGTAGTAACACTTCCAAACAATGGATTTGAAGGTTCTATTAAAAACATTTCAGTCTTTGCAGAATAATTTGGTAATATTATCCCAACATTAAAAAACTTGATGACCTAAAAGAGTTGCTATCCTTCTCATTAAAGTTAAAATGTCTGATGAAAAATATGTTCTAATATTTTTAATATATCACTAATGACTAAAGACCAGATTTTCCTACAGTAAAACTCTCCAAAACGTGCAGTAAAAGCACCAAAATCTGCAATAAAAAGATCAAGACTTGTGATATGTACACTAAAAACTTCAGTTAATTCACTTATCAACTTATTTTTATCTTTTCAATGTGATATTTAAGGTGAATGAAATATTATAATTTTAGTGTTATTATAATTGATGATGATGGTATTATTATTAAAGTTTAAGAGCACTTCAACAGCTAAGATCATTGGTGCTCATGTCAAATTATTTTAAAATCAGTACACACTGTGACAGTGTGAAACAAACATTTTTTTAATGCGAAGTAAAATGTAATTAAAACTTAAAATGGATGTGTCCAATTATAAAAAAAAGGGTTTGCCAGAAAAGAACCACACAGACACTTCAAAATCTCCAACTAAAAGCCAAATAATTGGCATCACCCACTTCTCTCAGATAAGGATGTAGATGTTAGTCTCTTGTAAAAAGCCAAATATCTTGCAAAGAAAAGATTAATTATTTCCACGTATCTCCCCTATTTCCTAGTATCTCCCCTTACGCCAAAAGAATACTCTCTTAATAATGAATGGTTGGTTCAAGCATAAACAGATACATCAATATACATGGAAACAACCACCTCGCAATTAAATGATTGATTGAGCTTAAGGGCGCATCAACAGCTAAGGTCATTAGCACCTGTGTCAAATAATTTTGAAACCAGAACACAATATTGCAGTACCAAGCTAAAAAAGGAAAATTAAAATTTTTAAATGGAAAGCAAAGTAAAACTGAAAAGGAACATATCTAAATAAAAGGGTTTGGCAGAAAAGAGCCAGATAGTTACTTTAAAATCTTAGACTAAAAGCCAATAATTGGCATTATCATCTCCTCTCAGATAAGGTTGTAGAAGTTAGTCTCTTGTAAAAAGCTAAAAAGCTTGCAGAGAGAAGATTTGTCATTTCTAAGAACCTCCGCTGGGGAGCTAGCAAGGTGATGCCTTCAGCGGCTATCTCTTATCTTAACACAGTGCAAGAGAACATGCTCCACGGTAAGATCTATTTTGCAGTATTCATATATAGGGGAGGAGATATCCATGGGAGAAATAGTAGTGACCGATCCGAAGGCGCGTTAAAATAATGATCTCACGCCTAGCATCACGAGATGAGGAAGACCAAGGATTTATGGAATCCTTGATTCTCGTGAGGTTAAAATCTGAGTTCTTCCTCTCTGCCATTCACTGAGGATAGAGCGTTTGATAAAGAGCTTAGTGTCTTCTGTGGGGACTGTAAAGATGTCTAACTCTCTTTTCTTCGTGGTGGGCTTTGCTGCCTGGTCAGCTATTTCATTTCCTCTTATTCCCACATGCCCAGGGATCCAACAAAAGACTAAAATATAGCGGTGGACCAATAGTTGATGGATTTGATGTTGGATGGACATTGTCAGCAGATCACAAGACGAGAAGGAGATGGATTCAAGAGAGCTTTTGGAATCACTGCAAATCACTACTTTCCTTAATGACATTGATATAGCGAACTTAAGTGCCTCCAAGAGCGCATACTTCTCTGCAGTATAGATGCTGCATGAAGAGTCTAATTAAAAACCTTGCGTGGCACTACTGCAGTAGAAGGCACATCTGACTTTGCCGTTTTGAGAGGAGTCATCGGTGTAAATAAAGTAATGGCCAGGATATGTAGATTTTATCACCTCAAATTCCGATAATGTACTGGAGGGAGTTAAGGATTTAGGAAGGTTAGACAATCTAAGATCTATTATGGGCCGGTGTAGTTTCCAAGGGGAAACAAGGTTTCAGGGGGGGGGGTCCCAGGGTTGAACAGTTTTATATTAAGCTTCTGTAAAAGCATACGGAGACGGACTTACAGGAGATGGGGTAACGATGGTCTAAATGCATACGAAGTCAAGTGGGTTGGATGGAGGACTGCTGAGGGAGGGAGTATCAATATTGGATAATTTCGCGCCATATGAGGCAATCAAAATATCTCGCCTTTGGCTGATTTATTGATTGATTAGGTTTAAAGGGCGCTTCAACTTCTACGGTCGTTGGCGCCCATGTCAAAGTATTTCTAAAATAAATAAATTAAAGTACTAGTAAAAGAGTTTTGATGCAAATTTCTAGCCAATTTAAAAGCACATACATATCCTAAAAAGGAAGCTTCAATTACGCATAAAATATACAAGTAGATAAAAACAAAGTACACAAACGTCAATCTGGGGCCAGGAAAACAAAAAAACATTATTGTCCTTATATGTCAGATAAAATGATATATTTCACTTTCTTTCAAAAACCAAAAAAAGCTTTGAGAGCGCGGAATCGTCATCTCCGAGCACCTCTCGTAGAGAGTTCCCCAGACCATGTCTTCGTTGGCTGCCAACAAATTTCAATCAATGCAAGAGGACGTGTTCCACAGAAAGAACCCCCCTGCATGAATCACAGGTAGGAGGAGATATACCTCTAATGAGGAAACTGTGAGAAAAGTGGCAGAGTCCGATACGAAGACGGGTTAAAATAACTTCCTCACGCATAGCAGGTCGGGATGAGGAATGCCAGGAATTAAGAGAATCCTTTATTGCACTTAGTTTATAGGTGGCATTGTGCCACTCTGTTTGCCACGCTCTAAAGATGGATCGTTTTAAAAAAGTTTTCACATCGGACGATGGTACAAAAGGAATGTCAACATGAGTATTCTCTGTCGCCGATTTCGCCGCCCGGTCAGCCAGTTCGTTCCCCATGATTCCCACATGGCTTGGGACCCAACTCAGTACCAGATCATAATGGCGAGACACAAAGCGATGAAATAGGTTTTGAATTGATTCAGTCTGAGGAAGAACGCGAGATACGCTGTGGTGAGCCGAGAGAATCAGAACAGAACTGCTCGGCGAAAAGTCGCTGACTCGGTGTATTTTAGGGCATCAAGAATTGCATACATTTCAGCAGTGAAAGCACTGCACTGAGAATGTAGCTGATATGATTCGGTGACTCTGATACAATAAAAACTAGATGCCACTGTGTCGTTGCATGATGAACCATCTGTATATAAGAATACATGATCTGGATAGGCTACCATCATTTCCTGAAAACTCATCTGGTAAACAATAAGACTAGTCGTTTGTTCGGGAAGATTGGATAGTCTGAGGTCAATATTCGGGTGGAGGAGTTTCCAAGGGGGAATGGGGTGACTTGGGGATTTCACAGGGATGTGAAGCCCAATTAAGGTCACGCTAAAGATTTCAGCAATATAATACCTGGACGCTGAGGCAGCGATGTTCGAAGAATATATGTTTCATATTCAGGATGGATAATTATTTGGCGACAAGGATGATTAGATAGCCCTGATACTTTAGCACCGTAAGATGCTAATAAAATATCCCGCCTTCTTTTCAAGGAGGGCTCACCAGCCTCGGCTAGAAGGTACTCAATTCGGCTGGTGCGGTACGCACCTGTTGATAGACGGATACCAGCGTGGTGTAAACTATTAATGGGTCGCAGAGTGGACAGAGGTGCCGAGACATACACTTCACTACCCTAATCTAAACCTGAGTGGATGAGTGCTCTATATAACTGCAATACGGTAGTGCGGTCGGCACCCCATGATGTACCATTCAGAACTCGAAGAAGATTAAGGGGGAAGACACATCTGGTTTGTAGTCCACAGATATGAGCACGCCACGTGAGAGACTCGTCAAATTTAAGCCCCAGGAACCTGGCAGATTCAGCAAAAGGAAGCTGATTTCCTCACAGGTAAAGGACTGGATTGCTATGCAAATGGTATATCCTACAGAAATGCAAACCGATACATTAGTAGTAGAGACGGTAAAGCCTGTTGACGTGCTCCATTCTTGGAGCTTATGGAGCACCATTTGGAGTTGCCTCAGTATCACACTGATGCTGCTGGATGAACAGAAGATGGCAAAACCATCTACAAACAACGATGCCTTTACAGGATCTCGCACAGTCGACGCTATACCATAGACGGTAATGACAAATAGAGTGACACTCAGGACTGATCCTTGGGGGATACCATTTTCAAGAGGGCGGCTACGAAAAAGCCTGTCACCCACACGAACACGGCAGGATCTGTTCGAAAGGAAGTTTTGGAGAAACAGAGGAAGCTTCCCCCTAAATTCCCAAGAGTGCAGGGTTTGCAGAATGCTGTGTTTTCAAGTGGTGTGGGAGGCCTCTTCTATATCGAATAATATGGCCACAAGATGTCTCAAGACGAACGATGTAGAGACAGCTGTTGCTAGCGAAACGAGGTGGTCCAAGGTTGACCGGTTTCTTCTAAACCTGCTTTGGATTGGAGTCAACAGATTTTTATACTCCAAGTTCCAGACCAGATGCTGATTCACCATGCGTTCCAGCACTTTTCATACACAGCTTGTGAGAGAAATAGGTCGATAACTTGATGGCAGTGATCGATCTTTCCCTTCTTTGGCACCTGGGACGATGATGGCTTCTCACCAAAAGGTAGGGATGCTGTGCTCTTCCCAGATACGGTTATAGAGCTGTCGAAGAAATTACGTGGCTGTTTCGGGAAGATGTTGCAGCACCAAGTTGTGGATTTCGTCTGGACCTGGTGTGGTTCTTTTCGCAAGCATCACAGCAGAACGCATTTCATACATGGAGAAAGGTGTATTGTAATCCCCATGTGCTCTGCTCGAAAAATCCAAAGCGCGGTTTTCCATTCTTTCTTTAAGCAAAAGTTGGAACAGTTTGCCGAACTCGACATATTTAACGTTAACTTGACTCACCTTCCACCATACCAGACGGGGCTTCAGAGAGGAGACGTATGCTCCATGATGCAGTTTTACTTTCTAAAATGGTAATCCTCGCCTTCACTCTGCACCTCTTGTAATCAATGCTATCCGCGGTTGGATAGTGTTTTAGACGCGCCAACGCTTTCTTACGAGCACCTTCAGCCCTCAAGCAATCCAAGTTCCACCACGGGACGAACGGGTGTCGCGATCTGCCGGTGGACTTGGGAATTGCAATGTCCGCAGCTTGTAGTACAGCACTGTTAAAATGTGCTGCCATTTCTTCCACATTGACAAACACGCCCTCCGATAGCCTGTCGTTCGCATGGAATGTCAGCCAGTTAGCACGCTGGACACACCATTGAGGCGGGCGCGCCAACCCAGGAGCAAGTCCATCAATGTGGACGATAATGGGGTAATCGTCGCTTCCGCACAGGTCATCTACGATGGACAATTGCAGGATGGTTGCAAGAGAAGAGCTGCAGAGTGCTAGATCGATACGCGTTCTCGAATTTGTGGCGACGGCAAAATGAGTTGGTTCACCGGAATTCAGAATAACCAAGTTCGCTGTCTATTACCGATTCTAATACACTGCCTCTAGGACAAGTGCGGGAAGAGCCCCAGAGAGGGCTGTGTGCATTTACATCGCCGACTATCACGAACGGAGAGGGCAGTTGGTATATCAAGTCCAGATGTTCATGAGCAGAAATACTCAGTCCTGGAGGGATGTAAATATTGCTTACAGAGAGTATGAGGGATGGGAGGTGTACCTGCACACACACACACACACACACACACACACACACACACACTGCTTGAAAGTCGGTCTGAAGAGGTACCTCTGTAGACAACAACGAATCATATACAAGTGAAGAAACTCCGCCATGAGCACGGAGACCATCATCCACATCGTACATGTAAGGGGAAAAACTACGAAGAGATGAGGGACGGCGTGGGGTGAGGTGAGTCTCTTGAAGACAGATTATCAAAGGATTGTGACGGGACAACAGCTTAGGATCGTCCCGTCGCGAGGAGAAACCATTCATGTTCCATGACATGAGAGCCATGGTGTATATAAGCCTTTTTTTCCGCCGACGTTGCGAACCGGATGCATGAGACCCCTCTCCAACGGGAGTTTCCTCCGAAGCCCAGACCTCATGGGCATTGCTAGGAGGGCTGGATGCTCGCTCAGAGCGAGTTTCGGAAAGTGTAATTATTCGTGGCTTTGACGAGCTTTTAGTGACAGGGTCTGACAATGAGGCATATGTGCGTCTGACATCGACTTCCATTGAAATAGTCTTAGATAACTGTTTGGTCTACTGCGACGGGTGAGCTTTTCTCTCAATTTTCTTATATTTCGTTGGGATGACCACTCTTTCACCTTGCAGGTGTGAGGTATGCACAGGGAGGTCCACTGGACACACCTAACATGCGAAGCTCACCCCACGGCGAGGAGCTCGTTCCGTTTGGCAGCACGCTCCTACCCTCCGAGTCTTAACTTTCACGGCGTCGGAGAAGGAGTGAGAGAGATTAATACGGTTCCTCGCTTTGAACAGACGTTTGGTCTCAGGAAAGGGCACTTTCTCAGTTGCTCTAATATTCTGGATTGCTCGTTCCCTCACAAACATAGGGCATTGCTTATAGTTGGCAGGGTGGTCACCTTCGCAATTAACACTGCGGTGTACTGCCGCAGAGTTCAGGTTCGTGCATCGTTCTCCCGCACTTACCGCACACCGGGTGGTCTGCCGTGCACCGCCGCAGTGTCAAGCCGAACCTCTAACACAAGACATCGCAAAGGGTTGGGAACATATTGCCGTACGTGGTTATAGAAACCGCACGAGCTCTTTTGAGGGAGAGTTGAAAGATTGAACGTCAGAATAAGAGTGGAAGATGGGATTTCTCGCCCATGCTCCCTCCTCTTGATCCTATAGACGTTGGTCACACCATGGCTCTTAAAAAAGGACACTAGCTCTTCCTCACTCTGCCAAAAATCTTCATAGTTGACCACTCCCTTACAAAGGTTAAGTGTTGGATGAGTGATCACTTCCACTTGGAGGCCGGCAATCAGCTTATGTTTCATAATTTTGTCGATCATCCGATCGTGCTTCAAAAAGAATGGAACCATTCCTTTGTCGCACTACAGCTTGCAGTTTCCCATAAGTTTCTTCTATAGCGCGCCCCCAACGGACAGCACTGACCATTTTAAACGATTTTCCTTCCTCAGCGCATGCCATGAGGAGGAATCTAGGCTTCTTTGGCCTATCTTCTTCTTTCGAAAAGAAACTATTCAGACCAATACTTCGTTCCGGACATCTCCTCTTCCTGGCGAAAGAGGGCGGGGTAGAAGGTTTAGTATCCATGAAGGTGGATATCAGATTCATCCCCGTAGTCACCACCCACCACGGAGCCCTGGGGATCGATCCCTAGGGAACACCCGTTTTCTAAACGGTGACTTGAGGATAACATGTCACCATGGCGGACGCGGAAAGACCTTGACAAACCAAAGCTAGTAGAAACAGAGGTAGCTGTCTCCTAAGGCCCCAAGAATTCAAGGTGCGAAGAATCCCATATCTCCAGGTTGTGTCATATGCTTTCTCTATATCGAAGAAAATGGCTACCAGGTGTTAACGTAGCATGAAAGAAGCGGAGAAATGTGTGACAAGGGAGACAAAGTGGTTCATGGTTGACTTATGCTTCCTGAAGCCACACTGAAAAGGTGTAAACAGATTCTTTTGTACCAGGAGTCGGACTAGACGTGTGTTTACCATTCGCTCTAAAAGCTTGCACACAGCCTATGAACAAGATTGGACTGGTAACTCGAGGGGATTGTTCTGTGCTTTTCTTCTTTAGGGTCTGGAATAACAGAGGTTTCACGCCAAATCCTTGGTACGGCATGTTCAACCCAAATCGGGTTGAATATGCGGGGGAGAAAATAACGTTTTCGGGTAGGTGTTTCAGCAGTTGATAATGTATCTGGTCTGGTCCCGGAGCAGAATCTTTGGCACACACGAGGGCACAGGAAAATTCATCCATGGAGAAAAGAGCATTGTATTCTTCCTCCACGCGACTAGAGAAATTTAATTTGGAGTTCTCCATTCTTCTTTTGGTTTTCAGAATGCGACGAGGATAGTGTACGGAGCTGGAGATTTGCTCGTAGTGAAAGGCCAATTTCTTCAACTATGTCTTCTGGTGAGGTGAGATTTCCATTTATCAGAAGCCCTGGGACAGACGGCGAAGGAAGTCTTCCTCCGATCTGTCGAACCTTTCGCCAAACTACTTTAGGGGATGTACGGCAAGAGAGTGATGAAATCTAGACTCTCCAAGACGCGGCCTTACTTTACCGTATGACCAATGTCACTCTGGCTCGGGATCTTTTATAATTTATCAGATCCATGGTTGGGAACCTTTTAAATTTGTCAGTGCCCGCTTTCGATCACGCGCCGCAGTGGCACAGTCAGCATTCCACCATGGCAAAGGAGGATGTCGTGAGCAACCCGATGACTTCGGGATGGTAATTGAGGCCGCATGAAGAAGGACATCAGTAAAATGGGCAACCATAGCATCTATATGTCTGAGCAGTTTTCCAATATCCATTTTTTCTTGAATGATTTCCACTCAGCTCGGTGAATTAGCCAGCGAGGAGGACAGGCAACATTTAGGTCGGGAAAATCGAAATTGACCAGAATGGGGAATTTCACTTGGTCACTGCCATGCAGGTTGCCAAGGACAGTCTACTCGAAGATGGTAGAAAGAGATGGACTGCAACGGACGAGAAAGTGTTTAGAAGACACGAAAAAATAAGTGCTTTTGCTATTATTCAGAAGAACTAGGTTCTGGTTGTCCATTATATTTTCAAGTATAGTACCTCTAGGGCAGGTCCTTTGCCACTCTGGGCGGAATTAGGGGGATTGAAGTCACCCACAATAAAAGGGGCGGGCAACTGAGAAAACACGTCTTTGAGTTGTGACACGGCTTGGCCAAAAGGAATGTACAGATTGCACACCGTTAGAGAAAAGGATGGTAGGTGTACCCGAACGCTTATGGTTTGAAGGTCAGGTTTGAACGTTAAGATCAGAGAACAGGGAGTCACGGATACGTACCGCGGCACCACCGTGGGCACGAATGTAATCTTGGTCATACCGATAGGTGCTAAAATCACGAAGGCAGAGGGGATGATGGGGAAGTAGACGAGTTTCCTAAAGGCAGACTATAGATTGTCTTACGGCGAGAAATTATCAATCTTAGTTCTTCTAAATGTGTACGAAAGCCGTTTAAATTCAATGAGAGCCATTGTAGAGAATTATTTCTTTGGTATCTTTTTTTCTTTCTTACCTTCTGAAGGGTTGTAGAGGAACGTTCGTGGTGCTCCTCATCAATGGCAAAGTCATCCTGACCGCTGCTGGAGATGGATGCCTGTGTCGGGGAGATTTCCCGTTTTCACCTCACAGGGGATCGAGATCTACAGAGCTAGAGGATCGCTCGATGCGAGTCTCTTTAGAAGCAAATGAGCGGCGGGTCGATGAATTTTTGCTCCGAGGCGATATCTGACTGGCATCGGTTTCCGTAAGGGGCTCAGTAAAAGTCATCGATGGCTGGTGAAATTTTACTAAGTTTTTTAATACTTCGTAGTATTTTTAGTTTTTTAATACTTCGTATTTTTTAGTTTATTCGTAGTTTTTTAATACTTCGTAGATATTCTCTCTTTTCCACGTACGCTACATTTTCGGGGTAGTCTATAGGCGACATCTAACAACTGAAGTGCGCTACTAAAGCTGAAGCACGTAGTGTTATGCAACTTGGTGTTACACCCAAGGACTTGAGAAGCACTGGAGAAGGATCGTGACAGGTCTTCTGGGTTTCTGACCTAGTGTCGACGTTTGGCCTCAGAGAAGGAAACGTTTTCCTTTCCTCGGTGCATGCCATGGGAAGGAAACAAGGTTTTTTCGGTCTGTCATCTTTTGAAAATAATCTATTTAAATCAATAGTTCGTTCCAGACATCGCCACTTCCTTGCGGAAGAGGGCGGAGAGGGGGTTTTGTTTGGCATCCATACAATGGATATTAATTCATTTCCGTGCTCCCCAACCATCATTAAGTCCAACAAGGGGACACCACACTGAGGTGCCAGGGTTGACACGGAGATATAGTGTGGGGATGCCACAGGGCTGCACCGCCGTGGACTGCCCCGCTCACCCTGGAGTTCGGTACAAGACCGAGTACGAGCCGATTGATCGGGAGTGTGTTAGCTCCCGACCGCCTGCCTAGAGTACGAGGCCAAAGCAAGCGGATTGAAGTTGTTACGGTGTCATCCAATCGAGTGCTAAAACGTCATCACAGTGACGTCACTGTGGTGACGTCAAAGCTCTGGACTCGGCAAGGTTAGAAAAACCCAAGTATAGTGTGCCGCGTATGTGGAAAATTCTGCTCGGTCGACAAGCCGCTAATCGCCTGGGAACGCAGCTTAAGGTCTCGCCCTGCAAAAGTCTTTCTTGCCAGTCTTGTTGAATTTATTTAGTCAAAAACAGTAAAAAACTATGTGGCGTATGGGGAAGAAAATCATCTGCGCACGCTTCCTTGAGTTTCAAAATCCCTTCCCAACAATTTAACTATTAATAGTTAAAAATAATAATAATAATAATAATAATAATAATAATTTTAAAAAAGTGGAAGATTAACATTTCAAAAACTAGATATTTTCGTCTCCGAGTTATAGAAAACTTATTTGTAACGGTAAATAAACTGCAGATTGGATTTTTCTGTATTGCTAACAAAATAGAAACTCTCCCTAGGCTCCACCACCACTACAACCAAAAAGAAAGCTCAACAAAACGTGCGCATAGTGAAGCTACATTTACGTCCAGAAGCAAATCAAGGGGCCATCTCAGCATTTGCTCAATGAATCAGGGAAACTGGACAAAAACCCGATCGAAATGGGAGTCATTGACCAGGAAGCTGAAGAACATTACTTGTTTCAGGCATATTAAGTCTTTTTTTTAAATCATACAATACAAATGTAAACTAATTCATTATACTATATCATTGTTTTGTTTAAGTAAACATTTTTCTTTTAGACGATCAGTATATTATCTAATTGTATAGAAACAATTATGCAGCAGAAAATATTTTACGTTTAACTTACATTTGTGTACCATTTTTAATTGTTTAATTTCGTCTGGCAATGCGTTGTAAAGTAATGTACATGTATTGTATGTGGATTTCTTGTCAGCTTTGACAAATACTACAGATTCGTAAATAAATAGGCAAGGCAATGGCAAGATTCCAAGCTCAATGAAAAGAGGCTTGCAGGGATCACGTGGATGGCATTTTTTCATTATTCGCATAATTTTCTTTTGCAATCTAAATGTCTGGGCATTAAAGGAGGAGCTTCCCCAGAATCATGGCTATCAATCAGCTAAAATCATGAAACACGATAAGGATATTTTGAACTCAAATAACAAAACAAAAGCAATGTGGAATATAATAAAAAATACTACCAAATCAACTAGAAACCCCGTAGAGAATGTTGTTTTAAAATATAACGATATAAATGTGAACGATCCGGCAACAGTGACGTCTCTTTAACCAATACTTTTCGAAAATTGCTGCCGATCTCACTAAGGGTCTTCAGGCACAAAATTCAAAAACAGACAGTTCACCCAAAATTTTAGACACGATGTTCGTTTCCGAAACTTCTTCCTATGAAATTCTCAAAATAATCGGTAAACTAAAAAATAAATATTCGTCCGGTTTAGATGAATTCCCGGATGCTTTGTTAAAGACCTGTGCGTATGCCATTATACACCCGTTAACCCACATATTTAATTCATCAACGGGAGTCCGAAGCCTTCGGGATTTATAATCTGCCTTGTGCAGTGTCATTCAGCAAGTTGCTGCAACTTCTACTAAGCTACTACTGCTAGTAATAATAATTATCCTTATGCACCGGAACGTTTCCAGATATTTTCAAAACAGCTAAAATTAAGCCGCTCTTCAAAAAAGGCAACAAAAATCAAATTCAAAATTATCGGCCCATTTCTCTTCTATCAGTTTTTTTAAAAATATTAGAGAGACTTTTTTACGTACGAATGGGAACCTTTCTCGGTAAACACGACGCACTTTCAGATTGCCAACATGGATTTAGAAAATCAAAATCAACGGAAACAGCCATATTTTCTTTTCTTAAAGATGATCAAAACGAGGCACCTATTGGATTATTTTTAGATCTCTCAAAAGCTTTTGACGTCATTGATCATGACATTTTATTTTCAAAATTACCTTCGTATGGAATCCGTGGTATTGCTCTAGATTGGTTATGTTTGTACCTTAAACAACGATCTCAGAGAGTTGAAATACCTTACTGGAATGATGGAACATTACGTACGCACCTTTCCGACTCTTTGCCCATTGCACGTGGATTTCCTCAAGGATCGCTTTTAGGCCCTAATAGGCCCTCGACGATTCGAAACGGGAGAACGGTTCTCTTTGCGGATGATACGAACTTCCTTTGCAATAAGGAAACCATAAATAGTACAATATCAGATGTTTCAAATTGGTTCCGAAATAACAAATTAATAGTAAACGAAAACAAAACGGTTTTAATGCAGTTTTCCATTTCAAATAAACAATTCTGTGCTCCATTGAAAATGAACGGTGTACCATTGACTGATGTTAAAGCAACAAAATTTTTAAGTCTCTCAATTCAGTCAAACCTTAAATGGAACGTTCATTTAAATGAATTGAACACAAAATTAAGATCATTATGCTACGCGTACAGAATTCTTGCAAATTCAGTCAACCTTCATACTGCTCGTGTATATTTCGCGAATGTTCATTCCCGCCTGAGATATGGCATATTATTCTGGGGAAATACATCTTATAGCTCCCAGACTTTTAGATTACAAAAACCAATTGTACGAATAATAACCAAATCCCACCCACGTGATTCATGTAAGCCTCTCTTCATTAATCAAGGAATTTTACCATTACCGTGTCTGTTTATTTACGAATCAGTGGTTTTTGTCAAAAATGACTTGCTTAAGGGCGGGAATATATTTTCAGAAAATGCCGATGTCTATTACTATAACACTCGACGTAGAAATCATATTCATCAGGTGACATTATGAACAGCTCATTACAAAAAATTCACCACAATGACATGTACATTAATTTACACTTTTCCAGATGACATAAAACGATTAAATTCAATAGAAAAGTTTAAATCCCAAGTGAAATCGTTTCTGCTGCATAACTGTTTCTATACAATTAGAGACTATACTGAGCATCACAAGAAAGGTAACATTAATTTTAACAATGATACATAATGCATTATTAACCATTTGGACTGTATAAATTTATTTATTTATTTATTTATTTTACGTCAAAAAAACAGTTAAAAACTGCGTATGACGTGCTATGGGGAAAAGTGAATTGTGTGCACATTTTCAAAATTCTGTGATCCCTACACTAAGTCATATACTACTTAAATTTTGAATTTTCAAAGGGAGAAAAAAAAACTCCCATGTAATAAAATCTATTTTCAAGGATAAGCAATAAATTTTGAATTTTGAAAGGGAGAAAAAACAAACAAAAAACTCCCATGTAATAAAATCTATTTTCAAGGATAAATAAGCAATAAATTTTGGCTCTTATTACTTCCTGCCGCAACAACATGGAAACGATAATTTGAATAATTGTATTTCCCACTGAATTCTAGAAGACGTGCACAGAAAATGAAGTTACATTTATTTCCAGAAGCAAAACAAGGGGCCATCTCAGCATTTGCTCAATGGATCAGGGAAACTGGACGAAAAACCTGATCGAGATGGGGGTCATTGACCCGGAAGCTGTGTTACAATAGTTGTTACAGGTTGTTTATACTCATTTATACAGTCCAAATGGTAAATAATGCATTATGTATCATTATTAAAATTAATGTTACTTTTCTTGTGATGCTAAATGTGTATAAACAACCTGAAACAACTATTGTACTAACAGCCTCCGGGTCAATGACCCCCATCTCGATCAGGTTTTTCGTCCAGTTTCCCTGATCCATTGAGCAAATGCTGAGATGGCTTCTTGTTTTGCTTCTGGACATAAATGTAACTTCATTTTCTGTGCACGTCTTCTAGAATTCAGTGGGAAATACAATTATTCAAATTATCGTTTCCATGTTGTTGCGGCAGGAAGTAATAAGAGCCAAAATTTATTGCTTATTTATCCTTGAAAATAGATTTTATTACATGGGAGTTTTTTTGTTTGTTTTTTCTCCCTTTCAAAATTCAAAATTTATTGCTTATCCTTGAAAATAGATTTTATTACATGGGAGTTTTTTTGTTTTTTTTTCTCCCTTTGAAAATTCAAAATTTAAGTAGTATATGACTTAGTGTAGGGATCACAGAATTAGGGCCAGGAAGTATTATTCCGAAGGACAACATGGATAAGAGCCAAAATTTATTGCCTTTTTATCCTTGAAAATAGATTTTATTACATGGGAGGGTTTTTTTCTTGTTTGTTTTTCAAAATTTAAGTAGTATATGACTAAGTGTAGGGATCACAGAATTTTGAAGATGTGCACACAATTCACTTTTCCCCATAGCACGTCATACTCAGTTTTAACTGTTTTTTTTTTACGTAAAACAAATAAAAATAAATAAATAAATGAATAATGAGTATGTGATGGTTCGCCTGAAGTTCACTCTCAAAGAAAGTATTTATGTATGACACAACGTAAAATGTATCAAACTGCTATGTGCATCGTATTCTGGAGCCTTTCTTTTCTATGTTGACAAATGAACGTAATTACGGTCGTTTTCAATAGGGCTCCGCAACCGCACATACTACTTCAGTTTCCTCAAGGGTTTACATTGCTTTTATGGAGAGAGAATCATGACACGTGGTTTGTGACCTGCACGCTATCCTGACTCCGTGCGATTTGTTTCTTTTGGGGATTCCTGAAAGATCGCATATAAGGGACCAATACCTACACGGCAGAATTACGGCACAATATAGAGGAACAGATCTCTGCAATATTACAGAATATTTTTTACGGAGTGAACCAGAACTTGTGTAGATATCAAGAATGCATCAAAGCCAATTGCGAGTATTTCCAGCATCTACTATAACGCGAGTACAATTTAAACTTTCCGGTAGCGAAAAGCCACCTTCCCTCTTCGGCAATTATTCCGGACACCTTTTCTCGATTTCCCTGGCATCCGTGGCCTCGTTCGCCGAGGCCAAATCCCCGCGCGATCGTCACATTTATGTTCTTACTGTACAATTAAATTTCAATTTATTTTTCGGTTAAAGTAGGGAACACGGTACACCCTTAGCGGAGTGGAAGGGGAGGGTGAGGAGAAGGGTGAGGAGTCCCCTTAAGCCCTCCCTCAAATTACGCTACGCGCTCTGATAGAAATTTTGATTTGATTTTTTCATGTTTCCGGGCGCGTCAACTGCTTTGGTCATTAGTCATTAGTCATTAGTGGTTAGTGTAGTGCATTTTTTCTCGGGAGATGGCGGTGATTTCCCCTCGCTGGATGGCGAGATCCGGCGCCGACCTACCGTCGGCTAGTGGGGTTTCCCCCTAACCAGGACTCTCCCATCAGCAGGGACCGCCCCAGTCGGGACAAGCTCTAAGCTCCCGACCGATCTTCCAGACTATGTGGTAGTGTAGTGCATGTTAGTGTAAGTGTATGTTAGTGTAAGGGGACAGGATAGGCAAGGAAGAGGAAGGACAGATCGCACGCGGTCCGTGGCCCGTTTGGTAGGGTACTGCTCCGTTGATCGGAGAAACCACGGAAAACTACCGATCAGAGCAGCCGGCCGCTAGAATTCTCCTCCAGACAGCGACTGAATTCGACATCGCCGCCGTCAAGACTCGAACCTAGGACCTCCCGGTCAGAGGCACTGCAGTGACATCAGTTGATGCACTGAGCTACCGCTCCCGGTTCTGATAGAAATGAATAAAACTTACCGATAGGTGATTTTCATGGCTCTCCCTTAATGCACTTTGTCCCCACTGCATTTTCATGCCAAATTACTTCCAAAGGCAAGTTTTCTCGCTTCGCTCGTCCGGATTCAAGTCACAGCGAGGCTCGGGCTACACCCTCGCGATCACAGTCTATCCACCGCATAATTACCAATTCACTTTTATAAGAAAACTTCGAGAATTCAAACTGCGTAGTTGCAAACACATTATGAAAGACCACTACAAACTTTATCACATAGGCACACCACCCCGATCGCAGTACTATTTAGTAATAGAGCTCCGCCAAGATACTAGGGTGAAATTGCCTCCCCTTATCACCTAACCACCCCTCGCCCTTCCACCGTGGATTCCCCCTCGCCGGAGCGGCGCGAAGTGCAGGTTTAAACTACTTCCTTTAGGTTGTACCGTGTTCTAGACTTCAACCTATTTTTCTTATATTAAATTTTCTTATGGGTACATTAAAATTGATTTCGTATTTAATAGATATGTATGTTATAGGCAATAAATCAACGTCACATTTGAAGAAAAACATTTCTGGTCATGGTTGTGTTTGGTAGCTTACAGTAGGATTTAAATATGGTTCAGTTGTGCAGAAGCTTCAATAACTTTATGACTCAAAATTTTTGAAATAATTTTTTTTTTTGCAATTTAAAACTAGATTTTCATCATTAAACTGCATTGAAAAATAGTACAAATAATTCCAAATATGCAAAACATTCATTTTTGGAAAACGTTTTTCAAAAACATTTTTACGCATTTTCCAAGGCCGCTGTATCTATGAAAAACCTTGCATAAATAGAAAATGTATTTTAAATATATGGAATTTATAAAGACTAGCAGCAGTTTAAGTAAAAAAGATGACCGATTTTTAACAAATCATTTTATTGACTAAGGGATTGTATCAAAGAAAAATAATATTTTGAAATAGTTTTTCCAACTCCAGATTTGAACTATAATGAAATCTGAGTGAAGCAACTACTGTTGGTTCCAAGGAAGAAGTGGTCTTTAAGGGAAGTGTTTGCTTAATAGATGGAATTTTTTTTCTCCTTCAAAAATTGGTCTATTATTACTAGCCATTAATATTAAGAAAAGTGCCCATTTTCACTGAATCAACATACTTAACAGCTTTCAGTGTAAATGCATGCATTATGAAAAAATGCATCAGTGTAAATGCATGCATAAAACATTGTAGCAAATTTTTATTTTGCTTTTTCAACCCATTTTGATGTAAATTACTTTTCAGACTCTTTAAATGCATTTATTTTTTTAAAATATTCAAATTTCCATCTTCTCTATTAAAAATAAACATTTAAACCATTTCCAGCTTTAATATTCTGAATAGTAACAAACTCCCCTTTTTTGCATAAATTTGTTATGTCATTTGGGTATGCACAACACATTCTATACCTTAGGAGCCCCAAAACTCTCCTTTCTCACACTTCTTCACAGAATTAAAACAACACATGAAGGAAAGGGATCTTTGGTGAATGCTTAGTGTAGATTTTGGACACAATCCAAACAATTGCGTGTCACGTAGGGGGCAAGTCAATAATCCTTACTTCTGATTTAATATTGATATTCTACCACACCCAATGTTATCCAGGAAAGTAACATAAGAAAGGCTCTGTTAATTCAAAGAATTTCATGTCAGGTCACTTTCATATCTCCCATCACATTAGAAGAAATTAAACTAAAATGGAGTGAGTAGCTGTGGTTCCCAATCAGTGCCCACAGTATATTGTAACATTATTTTTCGAATCCCCCCCCCCAGGATTGAAGCTTAGGTGGAGGGTGTGCCAAGCAATTGCCATTTGCAATGCAGCCAAAAAGTTGACAGAAAATGGTCTCTTAAAAGGAGTAAATTAAGAAAACTGGTATCAAGGGGTTAGTCTGTGGTTGGAGAGAGAGGGTCTGTTAACAGGGGTATGATTTACATACAGTATTTGAGTTTCACTGTTTGTTCCAAGAGAAATTAGTCATTGAGAGGAGTGGTAGTAGTTTGATAAGGATGGTCTTTCAGAGAGGTTTCACTGTAGAAATGTGAAAATTGAATATTTTGGAACCGATGGCAATGCTGGGACTGGAAAGAGGTACTAAGCCAGAAGTGTTTAAGCACGCAGAGAAACCAATACACTGGCAATGTCCTAAATACAGACCTCCAAACTACCAAAAAAATTATCAAATTAATATTTTTTAAGTTTTCATATTAATGAGCAATCTTACTTTACACATGAACTACAGTGTTGGCAACCATTACTTGACTAAAGGACACTTCCTGTTTACCACATAAATGCTTACAGAAATTGGACTCTTTAAGAGCAAAAGATAAAAATGTATCACAAGAGAGTATTTGGATACTCTGGAAAATCCCTCTGTATTGCAGCCAAATGCAAGCTAATATTAAATTCATTGTTGGAATCCAATGCACTGTTATACTATTTTGATTGTATTAATAGTGTATTATCCAGGAATTCTGAAGAAGATGAAGAAGGTTAACCCTTTGCGCTCGGAAGGCATCTGAGAGATGACACATCACAACGCCATATTGGATCGTAAGGCTATGAGTGACGGCATGTCCTACAGGTCGGAAGGCATCTCTGGGATGACATCGGAAAATGGCTCCTGGGCTCGGCGCGATCGCGCACTGCGCACTCCTGTCAGCTCGGACATTGTTAGGTCATCACAGGAAAGGGGTCGTCAGTGTTTACATTTTTTATGTTTTCTCTTGTTCTAGAAATTACTTTCATATTATTTTTTCTACATCAGTTTTCTAGTAAAACAGAGATATATGTAAATTGTTGAAGAAATTATTAAATATTGTTTAGTACGTGAATTATGATCTTGAAATATACCCTTCTCTTTTCATCATTTTTCTTTTGCTGAAATTTAAGGTAATAAATAAAAAACACAGATACAATATATATTTTTTAAATTTTAAACACAAACTTCAATACATTTGACATTATTTTTTCATGTTTCAACTAATGTTTAAAATCCTTTTCAGTGTGGAATTTCTCAAAACAATTTCCTGGGTGCACAGCAGGTTCTCCAGAGCAGGATTTACAATAAAAATTTGTCTTGCGACCATATTATCTATTGCTGCATACTCTACAATCCCGATTTCCTGGTTTCGAGTAAAGTGAATGGAATTTTCCATTCAGCCTGCATTCATCCAAAATGCTGTCTGATAATGAGCGCTTCATGGATTTTGTTCGGTTCTGTCTCCAATCCCCCACCAGTTTGCAGTAAAATAATCTTGAACTTCGGGTTTCTCGTTTAATGCCATATTAAGCAATACTCCCAAAAAAGCCTTCAATTCTGTTTTTGTGGCGTGGGTCCAAGAGGTCCAAATACTTCGCCGCGTAAACTGCATATTTTTCCTTACTTTTTCGTCGCCATATCTGTTAGTTTCTTCCACTTTCTATATTATCATCTAATAGTATTTTACCTATTTCATCATCTCTTAATCTATCCATTTTCCACAACAAAGTTGCAAACACAAGTAACACAGTCGTAAGCACAAGCTGCGCGTCACTGAAACAACGCCAACAAGGAAGGAAAGAATGGAACGTTATCTTTTGATCGTTCGGATTATTATACCCAACTAAGGTACGCTTCTAAGACTTGATAATTCGTCATTGTTGACCGAGATTTTATCTGAAAATTATCTTATAGAACGCATGTCATCTCTCTGATGCCTTCCGAGTTAAACAGGAAATTCATCGTGTAATCTCAAAGATGCCTTCCGACCTGTAGGACATGCCTAAGACTTCACACTCCGAGCTACGCGCCGCCATCAGTATGTCATCTCACAGATGCCTTCCGACCTGTAGGGCTAATCACTTTCTGAGCCTTCCGAGCGCAAAGGGTTAAGTAACTTAAAATGATTTCTTGGAGGGTAGTGTGTAGTGCTTCGCCTGTACGTGATTTGTTTTCCTGAGTGCCTGAACACTTATATTGCACCTCTTCATTGTTTTAGCATTGTCTTTAAATAACCCATGTAGAATTTTAACAATTTCTGCCAACTTTTCATCAGCAAAACATGAAATTTAATATTTTTCTCTATAATATTTCTCACTTTTAATAACAATTTTGTACTCCACTATTTTTAATTTGAAATGGATTTTAGCCTTGAGAAGGAGATGAAGTCGTCTTGAAACTAGCAAAGTTGATAAGGATACAATATTGATATATACCTTGTTATTCCATCAATAAACATGTCAAAATTATAAACAATACTGTCTATAATAAAACTACTCATTATGCTCCTTTATGCTTTTGTAAGAATGCTGAATTGAATGGTAAAACCTATTTTTCATTTAATCTTTTGACTATACAAACAATTGAAGATGTGTTTTTACTTTCTTTCTATCGCTTACGCAGTAGAGACGAAGTTATGTAATGCTGTAGGAAAAAGCAGTGATTTTGCAGCAGAAAACTCTTATTGCTGAGACCTGGTATCAAAAAAGGGGATAAATGAAGTTGTTAAATTTAGGGGGGAAATCGTCTAATACGTGGTGTAGCCAGAATCCATGTTTTGTGGCACCTAGGGGTGCTAAAACAGCTCGTACATTCTCGCCGGTATTTTCACGCAAAATTACGTGAAAATAACTCAAATTTTCGAAAATTTGTACATGTCCTTACTTCAAAATATATCTTTAAGGAACAGATTTTATTGGCGGGAAAATATCTTTCTTCATTATTTTTTAATATTTTAGTTCTACTGCGAAAAAATTTTGAACTTTTGAAATTTTCGAAAAATTAGGGCTTTTAACAAACATGTGACCTACACTATTCTCTTAACGTCCTTCACATCATCCAACAAAAAATAGAATCAAAAAACGATGAATCTTTTTTTTTTATTTTAAAAAATCCCAGGGGCTTCATGTAAAGTACCCTCCAAAATTAAAATATCGGTTTCAAATTCAGGGGGCCGCCACATTAGCTACATCGATACAGGAATATGAATTTTGGAGAAAATCGGCTGAACGGTTTCGCGGCTAGCGTTATTCACTCACGGACGGGCGGACGGAATTATCAGGTCTCATGTTCGTTGAAATGATGATTTTCCTGATTTTTCGAAAATTAAAAAAATTACAATTTTTTGTCATTTTCCTTTAACCACAATCGTGAAGATACATTTTTTTTTCTCAATGAAATGTGTTCATTAAAACATTTTCAAATAAGGTCATGTTGAATTTTTCGAAAATGAACATTTTTTGAGTAATTTGGCGTGAAACTTAGAATATCCTGTACTCTGTGACTTGGCAGTTGAATTTCTGAGAATTATGTCTCATTGTCGGTAAATAATTTCGCTGTATGAAAAGCAGTTATAATCGTCAAATTTGTGGTGATATTTGGCTAAAAATATTTAGTTTTCACATCAAATGTCGTATGATTTGTAATGAATTTTACAAAAACTCATGATGACTAAGAAGTGTTAATTTGGAGAGTAATTGTGGTACAAACAGTATTACATAACCATTACTAAAGGCGAGAAAGTACATGCTGTTTTAGCACCACTAGTTTTTACTTCGTATTTCTCCTCAAGCCCATTTATTAATTCCTCAAATTCAGATTCTTAAATCAATACATATACTATTTTTTTATTCAGAATATTAATAGTATTCTTGTAATTTTGTGTTATAATATGATAATTTTAAATCTTACTGGGTAGAATTACTGCATCATTAAGAATTTATTACAGTAACTGAAACTCGTAAGAATCACATCTTAAGTGCTCTAGTTCAAATACTATCCAGCGCAAATATATTTTTCCTTTGAACATTTGGAAAGAAGTGGTGCATTATGCAGCGAATTCGATGTCAGAAATGCAATTCTCATTAAACCTTATAAATTTTCAAAAATTATAGGTATGAATGGTTTTGTAACTCCTTGTGGTTTGTTTGGTTAGGATTTTTTGAAGTGAGGCTAAAATGTTAGTAGGACAGAAGTTCCAAAATAATGTAATAATATTATGTAACAGTTACTAATAACTAGAAATCAGATTTTTATGTAACTGCAAATTTCTTCTACTTATTCATAAAAGTCTGGAGGTCGGTTTCCTTTCTGACAAACGATGCTTTTTAATCGCAGCCCTGTTTTCTACTTAACTGAAAGAGGAGCCCACTCAAGTCATATTCTTCATACATCGATTTTGTAGAATCAATCGCTACTTATCTACTACTCTCTATCACTTCTTTCTCATTTTGCCTTGAGCCTTCGTTCAGTTGCAATCTGTTTGTTCACCAGCATAAAATGAAGTTCACATGAGAAATGCCCAAAAGTGTTTCATCATGTAGCTCCAAACTACGACTTACATTCCACAATGTAATTTAATCCAAAAGTAATATCTATTTACTTTAGTAGGAATTTCTGTTTGTTAGGTAAATGTTTTTACATAATTTCATTCATTTAAGTGAATATGTTTGCGTATTTTATGGCATACTTTGACATTTTATACTGAATAAAAATCCAATCCCTACTAATAACAAAAGGAAGTGCTGTTGAAGCACCACTAATTTGACTTTTTTGTGGGCTTTAAAACGAAGTAGAAGAAATTGGGAAGAGGAAGTCACTCTATGTTTTTGTGCTGGTGAGGAGCGATAAGAGACCTGCAAGGAGCAATAAGAGCAAGGGCACAAACACAATGCACTCCTTTATATTCCTATTTGAAAGTGTGTGTGTGTGGTTGTTTGTTTTTTGTTTTTTTTTTAAGTATAACAGTGTTCAAAGCCCTTTTGGCATTGGCGCAAGGAGTAATTCTTATTGAACATACGTAAGTCATACATCACGTCAAGTCAAATCAGTCATTGCAAATTTTCAATTTGAATTTGATGTTTTGAACATTACATAGTGAAGTTTTGAAGCAAGTCAGTGTGTTCAGCTTCACAATGTTGTAAATGCAAAAATGTTATGTCTTCATAAATGAAGTTTTCAATACATGGGATTGGAGGGCGAGGATCAAAGAATGCTGTACCCTGCTTTTCTGAGCCGCTTTCCATTCGAAGATGGTTGATTAACTTCTTTGATAAAATGAATACTTCTGTTAAGTTCATTTAAAACAAATAAGGCAAATGCAATGAATGAATTATGTAGTACCACTGATAAGTTTCACATCTTCAAGAAAGCCCAAAAAATGGCATGCTTTTACGTATGAGAGTACGTCTAGTATGTAAATTACACTTACATGTCCGAGAGAAGGCCCTCTGGGTATGATGGTAACTTTATGCAAAGGGTGAGAATCCTTGGTGTAATATGCAACTACAGCATGCCCTCCTTCATGGTATGCAGTAATTGTATTTGCCTCTTCATCTGGAATTCGAGACTTCCGCTCGGGACCTGAAGATAAAATAGATGTTAATTACACACTGACAGTTGATCTAAATGCACTTCAGAGTAACTTGTAAACTCACCCATGAGAACCTTATCTCTTGCATTTTCTAAATGTTTCATGGTAACTGAATCAGCACCATCAATAGCAGCTCTCAAAGCAGCTTGATTCACCATGTTTTCTAAGTCAGCTCCAGTGAAACCAGTGGTACCTCTTGCTAGCATCTCCACATCAACATCTTTGGATAGAACTCGACCTAGGTATAGATCTAAAATCTCCTTCCGCCCAGTGTAATCTGGTGTTGGAACCTATGCACAAAGGAAGAATCATTGCATATTTAATTGTAAACATATTACATGTACAAATTGAGTACTTTATACTGTATTCATCCATATATTGTGATCAGTTTGAGATAAACAAATGCCGTTTTCAATACATTGGATTTGAGTGTCAAGATCAGAAAATGCTGTATCTACTATTCTTAAATGTTTTTCCATTCATACATGGTTGTTTAAATACATCATCAATAAAATAAATACTTCTGTTAAGTCCATTCACGAGAATTAAGAAAAATGCAAGGAACGGGTTACATATTATGGGATATTGTTTCACAATCTAAAATTAATGCAAAAAAATAATTTTACATAATCTCTGGCTCTCAGTGGAAGTAATTAATGTCAATATCACATGTTGCTCATTGACCAGCAAATCCTTGATAAAAAAATTCTCTCCATTAAATACTCCAAAGTACATTTTCATATTTTTTATTGAAACAAATTATACTGTTGTTAATAATAATAATAATAATAATAATAATAATAATAATAATAATAATAATACTATTATTATCATCATCATCATCATCATCATCATCATCAGGTTTTACTACAGTGTGTGACCACTCCAAATAAACCCATGATGATTTGAATTTTTAGGCCAAAATTATTATTATAACATGAACACAAAACATCAAATTTTAAAAACTGCGACTGCATCAAGAACGTTCTTAATATACTTGATGCAATTAGTCCTGAATAGTTGTGCCCACACATGTCAAAAAGTTGAACAAGTGTGTACCCTCAGGGGATTCTTCAAAACTTCACATTATTATTTTTATGATTTCTTGATGCCAGCCTATCCTGGTTGCCTATCTGACTTTCTGACATGGGCATTCTCCTTTTAGAACCTATTAAAACAATTCTCTGACACTAATAGGAAATATTACTGTATTCTACAATAACACACTGAGAGAAATTTCACCAATTCTCCGCAAGTCCAAATAAATGGCATTCTAGTCTCTAGTCTCTAATGACCTATGGTGACATGACACACTGGTCTGGTCACTCCAAAGAATGCAGAGAATGCTTCCATGAAAGATAGTACGAACTCTTTTACTCTAAAATAGAGAAAGAAATGTACTTTAAATAAAATAATTGAAATGAAATAAAAAATTTTGAAATGAAATTACTCATGAAGGAACAAAATTCTAGTAATGTAGAAATAGATGGAAAAGCATTTTAAATTAATAGAATATTTTAATAAATATGGCTTAAACAAAATTAAATGGAAATGTGATGTTTTCTGTCTAATGTGAGTTTCTTTTTAAAATTATTTAAAAAGTAATGATTTTAAAAGTAAAAATGTCAGGAGAAAAGAAAACCTACGAAATAAATGACATTGCTAAAATAGCGCGAAAAAAGGTTTCGTGCTTGGCACTTCGTGATGGCTTCGTCCACTGTATCCTAGCAACCGCCAATAGCAGTTGCGTTTCACGTGACGTAATTACATTACGTCACTACCCGGGTGGAATCAAAGAAAAATGCTACTCTCCAGTGCATGTTAGAAGAAAACTATTGAACGATTCGTATACATTAGTGCGAAGTCAACTATTCGCGTAGTTAGTTTATTACTGCTTCGTTTTTGTTCATCGACCATCGTGTTTCAGTTATCCGTTTCGTGACTTAAAATCGTGTGTCAAGAGTGTGAGCGTGGGTCAAATTACGAAGAAGTGAACACGCCAGAAACGACCATAGTTGATTAGCTTTTTCACATTACAGCATTGACTCCTAAATATGTTAACAACACTCATACAAACGCTTCTGCGATCGGAGTCACTGGAGTATTGTTGTCTGGGACATACTTGATGACAGGTAAGTCTTTGAACCCCGCAGGAGCGTAGGTTCCATGTATGCGGGCATTTATCCTTCGCATATGAGAACTCTAGTGTATTGATCTAATAGTTCTAATCACTATAGAATTTCTCATTGCGAATCAAACGCGAGGTGTTTTTATGATTCTTCTTTTTCGATATACAGGAAGTTGGATCGGACGATACGTTTGGTAACACTGTATAGCGTACGGCGCTGAGCTATAGCAACACCATCTACATTATACAGTTGGTGTTGACAATAGCCCCTTGCCCGCTGAAGTTTTAAGCGCCATGGTCCCGTGCAAAATTCGAGCCTTTAGTATGCTACTTCTCATAGCATACATTAATGTTCGTGTGTCCGAGAACTTTGGTAGATCCGAGATGAAATATGATCCGTGAAACACGACAGCACATGTTGATCTGCGGAGCCAAGCTGCCAAATGTACGTAAAAGTTATTTATGTATCTAGGGCGATAAGTAGATGTGGTCCGAGGGGTTGGAAGTCGCCTGAGGGGCAAAACATCTAGTATTATCAGCGCACGTTTTCTAGAGCCCTTGCTTCGCCTATTGCACGAGGAGTTTGGTTTTTTTGACAAAGAATTTTATATCAAATGTGTAGTTCGTTTCTTGATGCAAAATAGTTTCTATTATATGGGATCGAACATTTCTGGTTATCATATTTTGTCCACAATGTTCATTGCTATCATTTATTCTTGATTCAACTAATGTTGGCAAAGGAGTGGGGGTAGGTATCCCGGTGCTCAAGAAAACGTGCGCGTACAAGAACACCCGTGGTGCATACAAAACTTCATGGTTTTACTAGTTCGTTGCTGAATCAAATGATAATTCGAAAAAAATTATAATTTTTCTCGTGTCTAAAGTGAAAAGACGCATTGTAATAGTCGTGTGTCAATACGACGACAGATAAAACAATGCGTACTATCTATTAACTACTGCATACTCGTTGAGAGGTTGATTTGTTCGTACAAAATGAAAGAATATTGTGAAGTTCCCGTGGAAATTCTAAAAAAGCTAACAAAGCTACGGACACTGGTTTCCAGTAAAATCTCGTGATATGTATGAAAATGATTCTGGTAAACTTGAGAGTTATATAGAAAATAACAGTGTGAATTGTGTTGATGAAACTTACTTTTAAGTTATTTGCCTCTAATGCCAAACGTTATTTAGAAAATTTCTTAATATGAAAAAAAATAATATTTCGAGGATGTTGGCCGATGTGTCTTATACTTCTTATTACTACCAGTACTATGCTCACACTTTTTCTTGATACCCGAGCTCCCTAGTCCTCCCTCAGCCCGGCACAGCACGGCCCGGTAGAAAACACCAGCTCCACTCGGAACGTCACGGCTCAGTTTGCAGTGCTGCCTCGGAACGTCACGGCTCAGTTTGCAGTGCTGCCTACCTTCTTCGTTACTTGTCATTGCTATCTAGTCCAAGACACGCTATTACCTCAGTCTAATAATTGTGCTATTACGCTCAGTTTTCCGCCGTTGAAGTTGACAGCACTGCACTGCTGTGACGTAGACAGAAACCTCCTCTCCTCGCACCCCCCGCTGGGGAGTATCAAGAAAAAGTGCGCGACTAGTAGTTTGGTTCCGAGTTCTCTGAACCTGTGAGAGGGGTCTTAAGTTTCTCTGCGGGGTGGAGGGATCGCGATAAGGTGATGGGCTATAGGATTTGTCCGACAGACGTCCATGAGTCATACATGGGCTGTAGGAAAGGGTCAGCGCGTGCTTGGGCACTGCATTGGTTTCGCAAACATCAGCTCAGTTTTGATTCAGAGTGCGCGAATGTTAGATGCGAAATGACGAAGTAGAAATCGAATTCAACAATTTACAGTGAAGGTCGGGAGATCATAGCGAGTGTAATTGGGGCCCGTGATAAAGAAAAGAGGCAAAATAATCTGCTAGTTCCTCTGACAAAAGCCACAGAATGAGCAGCGGCATACACGGGTGTTGTGGAGTCACTAGTATTAAAACAATTCGTAAAGAAAATAATACACGAAATGAAACTAGTGCTGACAGACGCCTTATTTCACTTGGTAAGAAAAGAACAGTTATCACGATTCAGGCGTCACAACGCCGTGAAAATCGATGAATTTGACATGCGTAATCAGAAATGTTGTCTTCCATCCCCCCCCCCGTAAAAAGCAAGTGCCTACGGTATCAAAAATGCTGCTCATAATAAAAGAAAAGATTAATTTTCCTCGGGGAGAAAAGTCACTATGGAGGTTGACGAAGCAGATTGGATTCACATGGATGAACTGTAATTCAAAACGCCAAGTGTTGGTCGCGAGAGCAGACATTGTTGACGAGAGCAAGATATCTCGTCCAAATCAGGAAGTTAAGGGAAGAAGGCCAAGAAAAAGTGTATTTTGACGAAATGTGGATTGACAACAGCTAAGTAGTTAAAAAGTGCTGACAACATGATATAATTCGTGTAACGACAAATATAAGTGTATCAGTTAGGCTAATTGTAGTTCATGCTGGTGGAAACAATGGTTTCATTAATGGCGCAGAGCTAATTTTCAAAGCTGGTTCTGCATCAAGCAACTACCATGGTCAGATAAACCAAGAAAATTTTGAAAAGTGGATGAAAGAAAAATAATTAGAAAAACTGCCCTGGGATTCAGGGAGGGTGACGGGATTCAGGGAGGGCAACTGCCCCCACCCCATGTTGGAATAAGTTTTTAAAAACATTTCATTTCGCGATCTTCAATTTTTTTTATCATAAACGATTTACTTTTATCTGTACTTTTAGAAGAAATTTAATAATAATTAAGTGAACAATAATTTTATTAAGCTGAGCTAATACATTAATAAATTGATGAACTTTAGTTCCGTACTATAAAACGCGCAGGATAATGTTCAGCGTTACTGCGAATATCCCGTATTAATAAATCATCTTTGTTAAGCAATTATATTGCTTTTAAACGTTATTTACTTAGAAAGTTAACAGTTTCATGCCTAAAATCACGAGTTATAGCATTCGAATTAACGTATATAAATTCTTTCCATTACAAATTTTCTAGCGTTCTTAAATATTTCAAATGCCGAAAAATAGATGCGTCTCCCGAAACATTTCGTGGATCCACGGTGCGATAAAAATCATGTTTTTTCAGCATTCCTTGTAATCCACGGACGCATAGTCGGCAAACTGAAAACTTTAGACCTTCTCCTTGTAGAAAAACTGTTTTCTTTAATGGATCTTCAAAAAAAGAAGAAATTTGTCTACGCTGCGAAACGTACGGATTCGAAAAAGGCACCGACTGATTAACTTTTTTGTTATCCGGCAGTTCTAGCGTAAAAATACAGTGTGTTAGAGACCAAAAACTGTGCGTTTACAATTTTTGAAAAAGTGAAAAAGTGAAAATATACGAATGATGTTGTGTAAAACGGTTTATTATATTATATATTGTATGCTTTTCCATTATAATGTAACTAATGCATGATATTTGTTCGATGCCAAGTGTACACTGAGAAAAAATTGAACCTGTTATCTCAATTGAATATTTTCTGTTATACTCAATGTTATAATTTCAATTTTTTGTTATAAACGCGAATCTTGTTGTTTTAATCATAATGTCGGTTTCATATTTATCAAAAAACTTTCATTTTTATGCACAACAGATCAATTTTCATTACAAATTTACAATAAATACTAAAATAAATGCATAGAATTGTTGCAGACATTTTCAACGTGTATTTAAATTCAATGTGATTTAAAGACGGGGAAATGATAAAAATTGTTTTTGTTTTTTTAACTACAGCTCAACAATCGAAACTAGTTGTGCTACAGAATGGCACAGACTTTCTCGTACAAGTTAGTTTTCTAATTTCTTTGCTCTAGGCGAGTTTTACAGTCTTACCCTATCCTCTTGCCATCTGCCATCATTCGCCGCCCAAAGCTAATATTTTTCAAACTTTTCTCAATTTTTATGTTTCCTAATAGTAAAACCCAACTATTATCTTAAGAATATTAAAGAAGAATAAAACCTCGTCCTAAATTTCAGTTTTTATTGAAAAATTTGAAGCAGTTTTTAAGAAAATTGCGTTTAAGCGTTACTATAAATGCGAAATTTGAAGCCCCCTTTTCACAGGAATCTATTGAGTTTTTTCAAAAACCTCATTTAAATCACTTTCACTTAGAAATGCAAAAATTTATACAAATTGATGGAAATGTACATATTAACGGCGTTAGAGATATTGAAAAAAATTACATTTGTGTAATTTTAGAAAAAACAAAAGAATACACCAAAATGAACTTTACGTCATATTAAACAGTGTGATTAGCACTATCTGTACAAAATTCTGAAGAAAAAATTAGGAGCCGTTTTTTGAGAAAATGGCATTTAAGCGTCTCTAAAAATGCGGAATTTCGAGCTCATTTTCACAGGAAAGTTTTGTTTCGAGAAACTATCTGGCATCATTTAAAGCACATTTACTCGTAAATGCAATAATGTAAACAAATCGCCGCTAATGCAAATAATATCGACATGAGAGACTACGGTCTTGTCCCATTCTCTTGCCAGCTTACATCTATCGCCGCCAAAAGTACATTTTTTTTAAAACATTTTCTCCATTTTTCGGTTTCCTAATAGAACCGATATATTACTATAAGAATATTAAATAAGAGTAAAACCTCGCCATAAATGGCAATTTTCATTGAAAAATTTAGAGCCGTTTTTCAGAAAATGGCGTTTACGCGTTACTGTATATCCGAAATTTGAAGCTCTTTTTCAAAGGAATATTTTGAGTTTTCGAATTTTGGGTTTTCAAAAACTTCGTTCAGACATTTGAGACACTAAGTCACAAATTCAATAGCGTTTACAAATAGCTGGAAATGTGCATATTATTGGCGTGAGAGATATTTTGAAAAAAGTACATTTGTGTAAGTTGTAAAAAAAAACAACAAATCAATTCCCCAAAATGAAATTTATGTCATTTTAAACAGTGCAATTAGCACTAGCCGTTTGAAAAGTTTGAAGAACAAATGTAGAGCAATTTTTGAGAAAATAGCGTTTGTGCGTTTATGAAAATGCGGTTTTTTAATTTAATGCGGAGCTCATTTAACAGAAAACTTGAGTTTTAGAGAAACTTTATATAACATTATTTAAAGCACATGCACTCATAAATTCAATTTTTTGTTCACAAACATTGAACAAATTCCCGGGAATGTAAATATGAAGGACGCGAGACATGTCAAAAAATTAGTTTTGTAATTTTTGAAAAAACACAAAAATAGAGCAATGTGTTTATGTCATTTTATAGAGTGCATTTAGTACTATCCATACCAAAACTTTTAAAGAAAAACTTTGGAGCCTTTCTGAGAAAAAAAACAATTTTTTAAAAATTGCAAATACTGCACGCAATATTGCGCGAAAACGATTAAAATTTTCAAAAAAATGCACATGACCTTAATGAAAGAACACAAACTACTAAACTAATAAACTAATTATTGACAACAAATTTCATTTTGAGGAAAAATCTCTATTTTCAATTTTGTAGTTG
This sequence comes from Teleogryllus occipitalis, assembly GCA_011170035.1. NCBI lineage: Eukaryota > Metazoa > Arthropoda > Insecta > Orthoptera > Gryllidae > Teleogryllus > Teleogryllus occipitalis. Next base: position 277,731 of record BLKR01001485.1, read on the forward strand.
TAAGAAAACGCCGAAAAAATCCAAATTTTGAAAATTCAGAGTACGTGAAAATCGGACCTATACGACCTTTATAAGGGTATTTTACTTATTTTTACAAGAAATTTTTGAAGAAAATATTTGGAGCCGTTTTTGAGAAAATTTAGAGAATGTCCGGGGACATCATGTAAAGTACCCACAAATTTTGAAGAATGTTTTTCAAATATGCAGCGCTTCATGTCGAGCCAGCTCGACCGGGGATTATCCATTTTGGAAAATAATCCTACTATGGTTTAGGCGCTAATGGTGTTCACAGAGAGGCGGACGGACGGATTAAAAAAAAACACTTTTTTGATATCAGGGGACCCCAAAACATGTATTTTCGTTGAAATCTCGAAAGCGATTTTCCGCAGCATTACGTTAATTTCTCTATACTGCATATATTACTCAGCATATACCTACGTATACGAGAAAGTAAAAATGTTTTTCTGATAATAGAATAAATGATTCTTATTTTTCATATTTTTTCAATAAGATAAAATAATGTTAAGATGTCGAAAAAAAATTAAGGAAAAAATGTATCTGGGAAAATATCGACGACAAAATTGCCAGAGCTTACAAACTGGGCTATCACTCAAGTCACTGTTGAAGACTGGAAGGGTTACTGCGTACATGTCACGAAACTAGAAAATAAATACTGAGAAAGGGACGGTATAGTGCCAGATATTATAGACAGTATTGTTATAAATATGGATTCGGATAACGAGTGTGAAGACACTGAAAATAGCGATAGCTCATCGGTGGACCATGATTACGTAAGGTCAATGTCACTCAATGTGCTCAATAGTACGTCAGTACTCAATAGTACGTCGTATAGTAGTCACGGGAACATTCCAAAACTGCAATTTTCATATCAATTAAGTAAAATAAGGCTTATAACTAGTTATTTTACTTATTTGACCATTATGCCATTTATTGTATTTGCTTGGATTTTAACTTTAATAAATCGAATTAATGAAAATGTTGTATTTGTTCTGTTGGTATTAAGCGGGCCATAAAGTATTCAAAAGGCCCGCGCGGACATACAGAATCAAAAAGGCCCGCAAGGGTATTAATAATACCGTTACGTGTTTTGTTTCAGCTCCGTATACACACAGCAATGAACTAGTAAACCCTACAATGAATTTTTCAATGTATAAATATAGTAATAATTCCAATGTTCAGAGTCCCTGTGCCGTGTGTTAAATTTATGTTTGTTGCTTTGTTATATTCATTTATCGTTATTTCATTTCATTTTTCACTATTTCATTTATCACATCTGTTTCACGATGGCCAGCCTATACTGAAAGCCGTGACACTTCGATTTGACAACAGGGTACGGTGTCCAACAAAGGCCCCAGCAAAGTTGCTGGTGGTTTTCATTACGTTCGAGGTGATTTTGCCGTGACTACGATCAGAATACGTATGGATGAGCTGGGATATATGAACGTGAGAGTCGCTTTGCTTAACACGTTGTATGTGTCGACCGTAACAGTTTGTTGTTTTTTTTCTGTCCTTTTAGAGAAAAAAGTGCTGTTTCGTATTTGGAGAATCGGTTTACGATTACCAGTTTGTTCTGTTTGTTGAAGGTATATAAAGATTAATAATCTGCCATTAACGGGTCACTGTTTATTGTTTGTTCTTAAAATTATGTAATGTAACATTGTTTCGTCAGATGATCATCCAAGAATCCTACAATTTACTTGTTTTTAAAAGGAGAAAGTAAGTTTCTTACTTTCTTTCCTTATTTACATATGAATTGTAAACGATGTCTTTACAAGTTGTGAATTCGAATTCAGAGTTAACACTGAGTATATTTATGTACTGCCAACGTTTTTTCCTTTCTTTCTTCATATTATCTATTTTCCCCTATTGATGTTTGCTTATTTGCTTTTAAATGCCAAAACGTTCTGTGGCACTCCGCCGTTGTTTTTACGCATCAAGTAAGAAGACTTGCTTCTGTCTTTAAATTTCCGAATGGTGTTGAGAGAAAACATAAAAAGAAATCTGTCTTCCTTGAGGTTAATTTTATCCTTTTTTTCATTTAATAATCTCACATTCTTATTTTCAATGTCTCTAAAAGCAGTTTAAAAACAAATTTTGCATTATAAAATTTATCAGTTTACAATTAATGGCAGTTTACAATTAATTATTGTTACATCATTTAGGATGATGAGCGTAGGAAAATTAGCACATATTACGGGAAACGTCGAAAGCATTGAAACTTTGTGACCAGAGTAGGACCCTTGCACAGCAGGCTTGCCAAATCGAAGTGTTAGGGCCATTAGGACCAAAGGATGGCCGTGGTTTCATTCGTTATACTGTAATCGTACGCAAACATTCCGAAGGAGCGAGGGGGTCTGCAGACTTATGTAATAAATCATTTAATTTACGTAAATATGTTAAACCTCTGAAAAAAAAAAACAACTTATAGAACCTACAGATGTTTAAAAAGTAAAATGTCACGTACATAATAAAAAAGTTTAATGGACGGACGGACGTTTTGCCGTCATTCGATTTTTCGGTCTGATGGATTTTTCGGATGGATTCTGGCCACACCACTTGTTAGAGAATTTTTCTCTCTAAGTTTAGAGACTGAATTTATACACTTTTTAGTTACTAGGGCTCTGTAATAGTTTCTTCTTCCGAAAATTCGCCGTTTTTCCACACAGCATTACATAACTTTCTCTCTATTCCGTAGCGAAAAAGTAAAATTTGGTCCTTATCGGCCTATTTTTTTTTTATTAAAATAGGTAAAGTGCACAGTAGTTGGTTCTGCTTTGACATTTTAAGTTATATTTAAGGTTATACTTGATTAATCGGCTCGTGTTAATTTTTATCGTTTGCTAAATATATCGGCCTAGTTAGTTTTCAACATTCAGGGGGTGGCAGCCTGAATGTTGTATAGTTAGCTGGACAGGAATAACTGTAGTCAGAGAGCAACTGGTGTTGTAGAGCCGCTCTGTTTTTGGTAAGAATATGCTTTTTCTTTTAAGCGTTTTTATTTTAGTTTTACAAATATCAATCAATTATTTTGTATTTAATAAATTTAATAAGTTTCTACATATGTTTCAATACTTTTGAAGTCATTTTAAGCAAGATAATAAGTATTTTATGGGTGCAAAGTGCTGTCACTAAAAACATACTCATTTCTTTGATTGGCACCAGATGCCAAAAATAGAAACATGAATGTTTTCTATGACTTATTGTAGTTGGCACTATTAGTTAAACAATTACGTTTAGTCTAAACCTCAGATATTTTTATGTTGTTTTTTGTAGTTAAAATGTCTGATTATGAAGGAATAATGCAAAACCCTATTGAGGCAGGAAGTAAAGGTGTATCAAAAAAGAGCCTCAATATATTATAATGCGAAAAGATCAACATCTATTGTGTGGAGTTTGCCAAAGCCCCATACAAAAACAAAAATTATCTTGTGAATTATGCGGAGAAAGCTTTCTTTCATATTTCATTAACAAAGAAGCGATTTTGATTGGTATGTTTGTAACGTGTAATGTTTTTGAATTATTATGAATTAGGTGTTATCACACCTAGGTGTAGTTAAATTTCTTTTTCTTATACCTATCTTCGTTTGTTGTTTGAATAATTTTTGTATGTATAGTATATATTGTGTATAAGTATAGTATTGTATTGTATGATATGTAAACTTTTTCTTACGATTCTTTTTTAATATGCATTATATTTTTAAACAACCAAAAGCAATTTTCAATGTATTAAAATAATTATTTTAAAAAAAGGGTTGTTTTTTGTCTGTTTTTTTAAGTAAAAAGTCTGGGGTGCCACTACTGTGCTCACTTGAAATTTCCAACTTTTGCAATTTTCCCGTACTTAATTCTATAGTTTTTCAAGATTTAAACATATTTCTTGATAAGTAAAAAGATTTTGAAGAAAAAAATGCTAATTATATTTAAGTAGAACAGTTTTGAAGATCGTTAGATATGCTGAATTACGCAAAACATGAGGATGCCAACTACTGTGCACTTTACTCTAAGTTTAAATTAGTTCAGGCTCTTCTGGAAAAACTTTCGCGGGCATAGGTTTTTTAAGTTGTTAAATACTTCGTTTATAAAAGAAGTTATATGGTGAAAGTTCCCTTTTCTTTCATTCAATATGTAGTAAATTTTTTGAGAAACAGGATGATATTACATGTAACGTACCTCACTGGGCACTCTAAGAAGTAATTGATAAAAACAAAAACTCTTGTTAAATTCATAGCAACTGGAAATACTGTTTCTTGGTCTAGAGTTATGCTGTACAAACCATGCTGTTGTCAGCACTGTTTCTCTTGGGGCATGAGAGAAAACCACCCTAACTTCAAATTTTGAACCGCACAGAACAAATCATTTGATGATAAATGGACTAATATTCAACGCAGAAAGGAAAGTACGGGTGCCGAAGTGAACCTAACCTGTATTAGATATTGCCAACTTATGAAAATGAAAAGTCATGCGAGAAACTAAATTTATTAGTAAACATCGTTTTCCTAGAGCAACTATTCAATACTTCTTTTTCAACTATTTACAAATTATTATTTAAATGCTCCATTCACCTTTACAAGCAGCTATTGTTAATATATAGATATAAATGGTTGAGTGGACTAGCAACTCCATGAACATACCACCTTAAAGAGTGCCAGTTCATGGTTGAAAAAGTAGGTGAAGTGCTTCCTTTATTGTTCACGTATAGCATGAGTTATGGGTAGTGGTGGTCAATGTGTTAAGTGGACATGCCTTATTTATTTATTTATTTATTTTACGTCAAAAAACAGTTAAAAAACTGCGTATGACGGGCTATGGGGAAAAGTGAATTGTGTGCACATTTTCAAAATTCTGTGATCCCTACACTAAATCATTTACTTCTTAAGTTTTGAATTTTGAAAGGGAGAAAAAAAACTCCCATGTAATAAAATCTATTTTCAAGGATAAATAAGCAATAAATTTTGAGTTTTGAAAGGGAGAAAAAAACAAACAAAAAAACTCCCATGTAATAAAATTTATTTTCAAGGATAAATAAGCAATAAATTTTGCCTCTTATTACTTCCTGCCGCAACAACGTGGAAACGATAATTTGAATAATTGTATTTCCCACTGAATTCTAGAAGACGTGCACAGAAAATGAAGTTACATTTATGTCCAGAAGCAACACAAGGGGCCATCTCAGCATTTGCTCAATGGATCAGGGAAACTGGACGAAAAACCTGATCGAGATAGGGGTCATTGACCCGGAAGCTGTGTTACAATAGTTGTTACAGGTTGTTTATAC
>BLKR01001486.1:0-7500 GCA_011170035.1 Teleogryllus occipitalis
TCGGGACTCGAACGGGACTAGGACCTTTCGGTCAGAGGCGCTGCAGTGACATCAGGTGATGCACTGAGCCACCGCTCCCGGTCCAACAGCCGTCCACTTCCTGACAAGTCAGGCATTACATCAAACGGGAACACGAAGACGCTCATCATTTTGAAATCGAATGAAAAAATTCTTACAAATATATAGTTTACAGAGACTTTAAAAAACTTTCACGCCATATTGTAACAATGAATTTGGTCTTGACTAAGTAACAAACAAATTTTCAGCCAGACAAAATGTAGAAATGGTCGTATAGCAAACGGATACTGACGAAGAGAAAAGTAAATTGATGAACTGACAGAATTCGAGTGCAAATTAGATAGACCGTTTACGCGCGCGGCCTTGTGATCGTGCCTGATTTTAGGCGATCAAAACATTAACCTGCCAGCCAGCCGCCAGAATTGCAGTGCACTCACTGTTTACAAACTAAGCTAATGACCTCTCGAATCTTCAACAGCGCTTCGAGTCTTGGAAAATCATATATAGTTTCAATGATATACAGGCTCTGACGAATTCAAAACATTAAAAACAGGGGATTGTATGATTTTGAGGCCAAAAAACAGTGAAGGAATTATTTATTGCCAATATCTTGAGAAATTTGTTGGTTTTTCTATCTGAAATGTCTCATCATGTATTGCGAATCGACATTTGTTTCATCACAAGGTATCATTGATCCATACAAACATTGAGTTATATCTTCGTGAATTATTGCATATCAGAAGTTGCCGGGCAGGTGATATGGAAAGATAGAAGATATTTTTTCCTACAATTATTTTACATGATCGTTCTAGTTAGAATAGTAAAGGGGCCTGAAATAGAAGAAATTTGATGCACGATTAAATTTATGAACATAACATGTTAATTTGTTAGGACAAGAGATTTCGTGCAATTGCATTATGCAATTTCGTAAATACTGTTAGTTACAAATTCGTTGACAAAAATATTCCTGTATACATAGATTATGGGGAAATTAAGATTAACTGCAAAGGAGTCCATTCGTTCAATTGAATCGTTTATTTCAGAAACCCGTCAAACGCCAAAATTTAAAATGCGTTTTAGGGGTGGAATATTGTTCCACGAGGATTGACACATCACTTATTTCATATTTACCTGAAAAATATTCATTTATTAACTGCTTTAATATTAAAAAAATATTTTGAAATCGGAAAAACTGGAACACTTTTTCTCAATTTCCTCGACATGACAAATTTGGCGTTTGACGGGTGTTGGTTTGGGCGGGCGCTCACCTGCTGGCGCTGCGCGTGCGCGGGGCGGGGCAGGCGCCGGCGTCGTTGCTGCCGGCGCGCGACGCCAGCTGCGAGTCGCCGCGCTGCGCGCAGAGGCGCACGGGCGTGACGCGCAGCGCCGGGTGGCCGACGGGCACGGGCGCGGGCGTCGGGGACGGGGAGGGCGGCGCGCGGCGGCCGGGCCCTCCGCCCCCGCCGGCGGCGGCGGCGTTGGCGGTGGCGGCCGCGGCGCGCGAGTGGCGCTCGGCGCGCGGGGGCGGCGACGCCGCCGTCGCCTGGCGCGAGGTGACCGTGAGCGCCGTCACGCAGATGGGCGGCGCGGCGAGCGACGCGGCGCCGGGCGACGGCGGGCCCGACGACGTCGTCGTCGTCGACGACGCGCCCACCGTGGGCGCCGACAGCCCGCGCCGGATGCTGCGCCGCGCCCGCCCGGCGCCCGCCCCGGCCCCCGCCCCCGCGCGCGCGTGCGCGTGCGCGCCGGGCCCCGCGCCCGCCACCGCCGCCACCAGCGCGCGCGCCTGCCGCCCCGCCGGGCTGCGCCCGCCGCTGCTGTCGTCGTCCTGCCGCACACCGCCCACAACGCTCACTTTTCCACTCTAAACACCCATTCACAAAGCAAAACATATGGCGTTAACACAAAAGTTAGGACTACACACATGCGGCATTCGCCGAGCAGCGAGCTAGCGCTCGCCCAATCTCGAGCAGCTGATGTGTTCGGCGAATGTTCGCTCACTTTGATGTGTCCAAAAGACCGACACGCTGTGGATAGGGCGAACCCCGAATGTTTGTCACTCGGCAAATAGCGAGCAAGTCTTTCACACTACTCGGTATTCGGCGAGCGGTTGCTCGGTGTTCGCCGAATAACGAATGTGTGGAGCCGCCTTAAAATGTTAACTTAAAAGCTTGCAAGCTTCAGGCTTGTGTGCTCATGCTTATGTCAAAAATAAGAAATGAAACAATCACAGTACGTTTACTCAAAATTGAGTATCGAAATAAGTCGATAGACGAGTTAACACAATTCATGGCAAGAGCTTCCCCCGTCATGGACACAGTCGATATCTCGAAATCGATTCTCACATCGAACCAATAGTAAACTAGAATGTCTCACAACCAACAGAAACTCTTATTTTGCTTACGTTTATGTTCGACATTGAGAATACTTCATTATATCATTACGTTAATATTTACGTCCGTGTGTCATGCTTATGTTTGTGTTTACATTGTGAATCTGCCTTAACGCGAAGCCCAATGATAGACTACGAGGAAGGAATATCGTGAAACGCGTTCGTGTAGGAGTAAGGACACACAGAACGTGACGTTGCGGGGCAAGAGCGTGTACGTCTCTGAGCACGAGGACATACCAAGCGGCGCGATTTGGAACAGTGAAGTTTGATTTTTTCGCGCGATCTGTCCGGAAACTATCCGCGATCTCAAACTCCGACTTCATGGACGGGGAACTGAGAATTTACTAAGGGTTTTCGAGGCCGTCACTTTGGCACGGTGAGTAAAAACGCCATCTGAACAGAGCTGTTATTACCAAGTAGTGGGAAGAATTTGCCCAGGAAATGGACATCTTTTATGGTACTTACTAGCAGACACTTTTATATACTCGTAAGTCATACCTTTCGTAACCTAATTCTATTCATAGAAACCTGAAATGTTTTTGAATATCGTGAATTATTATGGAAAGTAGATTGTGATATTCCCGATGCTACTATCTCTCTGAACACATTGCATTAATACACTCTCTATCGCTTGCGATAACACCTTCCATTTTAAATAGAACTATATACAGTAAAACTTGCTCAATGCGGAACCGCAAGGGACCAGAATTCTTTTCCGTATTAGACAAGATTCCGTATTACACAAGTAATACAGTAGAATTTGAGTTTGGAAGGACCACGATTCATGTTCTCATTAGAAAGATTTCCACTCTATGCACGTTCCGCGTTGAGCAAGTTTTACTGTATTTTTAAACACACATAACTCTCGTGCTTTCGACGGGTTTTTTTATTTGTTGCGTCGTTGTTGACGCAACGCGTCTCTAAACCCTTGTTAGGCGTTGAGCGCTTTTGTTGGAGTTATACTCCATTACCAAGTAATTACTATCATTACTTTACTGTTGTTGTGTGATTACTAATTGCTGTGTTTGTCGAGTCTCGTCACGTCGGAGTCAGTCAGTGCCTTTTATCCCTTCGGCCAGGGGCTCGACGCCGTTACATCCCGGGGTTCCTTGCCGGTCACCCAACCCGGAACCCACGAGTCTCGAATTTGCTTAACATTCGTGACTTCACGGAGCGTAGTAAACGAATTCGGCTAGCGGCGCCGGCCGTTTTCGACTGTTTTTCAACTATTCGCGCCTATTCGGTTGGAGTCGCTTCGCGCCCTGTGTGAGCGTAGGGCAGGGCAGGGGTACCTCAGGGTCTTCGTCATCGTCGTCGTCCTCTGCGCAGCGGAAAGCGTGCGAGGCGGCGGTGCGCTGCTGCTTCTTCTGGTGGTGGCGGCGCCAGTGCTGCGCGGCCGTGACGACGGCGAGCGTGGGGTCGCCCGCGGCCGCCTGCGCGCCGCGCGGGGGCCGGCTGCCGGCGGCGCGCTGCGTGAGCGCGGCCGGCTGCGGCGCCGCCGGGCTGTCCCACATGGTGAAGAGCGACAGCCCCGTGTTGCGCACCGGCAGCCCCAGCAGGTCGAACAGGTCGTGCAGCATGGGCTTCTTCACCGCAGGGTCCACGTCGCAGTCGTTGCCCAGCGCAGGGCTCAGATTCACCTGCGGAAGTGCGAAATGCGCAATTGAGGGGTAGTCTTCGCGGCGTGCTACGCTAAAGTTACCAAATAAAGCTCTTCATCCTTCGTGGATGGGGGTGGTTGGATGGGGGTGGTTGGATGGGGGTGGTTGGATGGGGGGGGTTGGATGGGGGTGGTTGGACGTGGGTGGCTGGACGGGGTGGTTGGACGGGGGTGGTTGGACGGGGGTGGTTGGACGGGGTGGTTGGACGGGGGGTGGTTGGACGGGGTGGTTGGACGGGGGTGGTGGACGGGGGTGGTTGGACGGGGTGGTTGGACGTGGACGGGGGGTGGGTGGACGGTGGTGGGTGGGGGTGAGTGAATAGGGTGGTGTGGGTGGATTGGATAGGGTAGTGTGGGTGGATTCGGTATGGTGGTGTGGGTGGATTGGATAGGATGGTGTGGGTGGATTGGGTAGGGTGGTGTGAGTGGATTCGATAGAGTGGTATGGGTGGATTGGAGTGAATAGGGTGGTGTGGGTGGATAGGATGATGTAGGTGTATTGGATGGGGAGGAGTGGGTTTATTGGATGGGGTGAGGAATGGAGTGAGGTGGAGTGTGGTGCGGTAGGAGGAGGTGGGTTGGGTGGATGTGTTGAAGGAGTAGAGTGGACTGAGGGAAGTGAGGTGGAGGAGTAGAGTGGAGTGTGGTGAAGTGGGGCCAGGGTGAAGGGAGAATAGTGCGCGAGAACTCGCTCACCTCGAGCAGCCAGGGCCGCAAGGAGGAGTCGACGAGGATGTCGAATCCCAGGAACTCGAAGCAGTTGGGCGAGTTGGGGATGAAGGGCACCTGCGTCAGCACCGTCAGCACCACGATGGCCGCCACGCGCTGCCACAGCAGCCAGTCCTCCATGCCCGACTGCGAGAAGTAGTGGCGCAGCTGCTTCAGCGTCCACTTGCATCCTGCCACGGACGCGCCCTTCGCCAACGCTCTCGCCGACATTTCACCCTCCTTTCCTGTTCTCTGTTTTTGCTTCATACGTGCAACTCGCACGTTGTTCCGTAATTCGATTGATTTTCGTATTACAGACATTTCTAATTTATTTGAAGATATTATGCAGGTGCATTGCACCAATAAAATGCTTATTTAAGTATTTCATATTCGTGGATATTAATGTGTTACGCAAAAGTTTGTTACGGCAAGATTAATGGCTTGAAAGCTGAACGGACGATGAAAAACTCTCGACCAAAATGTACGGAAATATATGGAAGAGTAGGCTTCATGACGTGAAAAATGGTCAGCCGTTTTCAAGCACCACAAATTTTGTGCGAAGACAACCTTCCAATATTTATAGATCTAAAATACATTTTTAACAATTCTGACAAACGTATTTCAAATTTTGTTTGATTCAAAATAACTTGCCGATAATTTTGCATTAGACACTAGTTCACAAAACTGATTTCAATAATGTACGACAGACCATTGTGAAATGACAAATAATGAAATAATGATAAATAATTGACAAATGGAATTAACAAAACAGATTTTCGCTGCTCCATAATTCGGAATCCTACAAGGAACGTAAGAAAAACTTCTTCAATAATATTGTAAGAGCAAGACTCTCAACGATAAAATTATTTGCTACCAAGGTACATTTATAAATAAATTATTTTTCTTTTTTTGATATTAGTATAATAACTATTTTACTGTTTTTGAAAGTTTAGCGCATTAGTTATGAAAGAGGGAATGTTTGATTTTGTACTCATTTATCCATAAATGCTAAAAAAGATTCATTATCACGAGTTGAATTATATAAATGTGATATTCAGAACTGTCTGTTACATTTTGTTTCTGCATTTTGGTAATAATTACATTTCAATCAACTATATTAATATTGACATGAAGTTTTACTAAACAAAATACATAAACATGAAATACAATCTACAAACCAACGAATATTTCACTTTCAGAAGAAAATAAACTTGCGTGGGATTTAAAGAGGAAACATGAATTCACCCTTACCTGACCCGACGCGATCTTTTTTTTCGAAGTAGCCTGGCCCCATCTTGTTGAGCGAGCAGTTGGTGAGGTGGCAGAAGGGATTGTCGAGGTCGTTGAGGCTGAACTTGTCGGTAGAGAAGCGCACGAGGCCTTCGCGGTACAAGTAGATGGCGAGCGGATGGTAGGACGTGACGCACACGTACAGCCGCAGGTCGCACTTGTACCCGCCGATCAACAACGGGTTGCGGATGTAGCGCTGAACGATCGTGTTGGTGTCGTACGTGAGTTCGCTCAATCTCTGCAACAGGCAACGAATGGAATTTCGTGAATGACGTAAAAGGCAATGAAATGAATCGCAGAGTTGGTGTACAAAGGTGACACTGTAAACACATTTACATTTAATCATGGATTCATAACTTTCCTGATCTCATTCGTAACTGAACGATGTCTATGTACGGTACCATAATAGATCACGATGTGCAAAATTTTTTAAGTTGGAAGAACGTCTTGATAGTCGAATCCAAGGCGATAGTCGAAATCCAAGGCGGCAGATATGAAAATTATGGCTAAGGTGCCGAATGCTGCTTGAATCCTTTTATGATTAAAATAAATGAAAATGTTGGTAAAGACAAGAGATTGTTTTATGTAAAGTATATATTCAACACTTTACTGTACTCGACTCTATTTGCCAAAACCTGCCTTTACAACTACCTTGCGACCATATAATTATAGATAATTATTAATCATTATTTACAAATAAACATTTCAATATTAAAAAGACAACCAAAATCCTTACGTTGACGTTTCATGACCAGGAATTTTCCTCTAAGGAACTCCTCCTATTTTGTACGTTTTAAACCATTGGTTCCTTTTCGGTAATGGTTATTTATTTATTTATTTATTTATTTATTTATTTATTTATTTATTTATTTATTTATTTATTTATTTATTTATTTATTTATTTATTTATTTATTTATTTATTTATTTATTTATTTATTTATTTATTTATTTATTTATTTATTTATTTATTTATTTATTTATTTATTTATTTATTTATTTATTTATTTATTTATTTATTTATTTATTTATTTATTTATTTACTTACCTGACGGCGAACTCTGTTCCGCCTTAACAGCCAGTCCCATCTTTTTCTCGCGTCGCACTCACTGTGAGAAACTGTACTATCCTTGTTGCACTGCGTACGTGCAAAAACGTGCGTTCTCACACAGGAACGCTATAGAACGGGATAAACAGTATCCTATGTCCGTCTCCTGGCTCTAAGCTTCGTGCTCACCAAATCGGTACAGCCGTTCTTGAGTTATAAATAGTGTAACTAACACGACTATATACAGATATAACGGCGAACGAAAGGCGGCTATCATTATCGCCTTCTGTTATCAGTGCGGCGTTACAACAATGGGTTATAACAGGCAACAATGACCGCTAACATGCGAAATCACGCGAAAACGTGCGTTCTCACACAGGAACGCT